>JASSUY010012147.1:25873-84519 GCA_032466535.1 Forpus xanthops
TGTTCCAACAGTTCCATGTCCTTTTTATGTTGAGGACACCAGAACTGCTCACAATATTCCAAGTGAGGTCTCACGAGAGCACAGTAGAAGGTCAGGATCACCTCTCTCGATCTGCCGGTCATGCTCCTTTTGATGCAGCCCAGGATGAAGGAAAAAGCTGGAAAACTGTGATTCATATGACCTAACTCATACGTCAAACCTTCTCTGAAAAGGATAGTGAAACACGGTAACACTCATCCGCAACATGGGACAGCAGTACAGGCACAGATTTGACATATTTTCCTCTGACTGAAGTTATGTCTCCCTCACTGATGCCAAGAGCTAATTATTTTAAAAAAGCACATGCCACTAACACAATTACAAGATCTTTTAATGGAATCATTCCTATGTGAAAACAATAGAATACTCAGGTGCAAAATAAGGTCTTGATACCTGTACTGGTGTATATCGTGCACATTTCTGTGTTACATTTTTTTTCCTTCTGTTTCCTGTGCTCCATCCTTCCTCCAATCTCTTTTGTATAAATTTTCAGTTTGCTTCACTGTGCATTCCATTAGGAATTTTTTCTCAGTGTAATTTTATTTATCCTTTTCTTAATAGTTTGAATATGTTCAACTTCAAGGTGTATACCCCTATCCAGTTCATCAAATTTTGAAGAAGATGAACCAAAACTGTTTACTGTTATTACAATACCCTTATTTCACTGAATATTTTGAGGAAGTTTACTATGCCACATGAGACATTAATCTATTAACATTTTACTTCAAGATCAAAAATTCTGTCAAGGCTGTTTTCTTATCCAAGAGGCTAGGTGAGCTGCAGATAGGTGTGATTCAAGGTAGTTAAACCAGGCAATGCTCTTTGAGACACTGCAGTTGGTTAAAGAAAACTTCTAATAAAACCTCCATGCCCTGAAGGTAGAATTTGTTAAGATGCTCACGTAATTGAAATTTTCTATGGCTGTTAAGGGCTAAGAGAATAGTGGTTCTTCCCTTCGAACAAAATCTCATTGCCAGATTTGTATGACATTTCATGATCCAAGCTTAATTTGTTATACATTGTTCCCAGAAAGTGAGATGAGATTACATGGAGCCATACATTAGTTAGAAGATTTATTTTACACTTACACACTCAAAGTTCCTTTCTAGTTATTCAAATAGAATAGAGAGATCTTGATTAGTTAATCTCTTTACATCAGCATTTTTTCCACAGAGCACTTCACAGAAATGTTTTAAAATTTCACCACAATTAAAAAAGCAATTAAAAAGGATTATCAAAATCAAAGTAGATCTTTAATTACTGCTTATATCTAGATCTTTATTCCATGATATACCAGATAAAATACTCTTAAAAATGCTTTGTTAATAGCTTTTATTATTGAGAACATAAGAAATTTCAGTCTTTTGAGGCGCTTCCCTTTTTAGATGAACTTCATTTTCAGGTTGTCATCTCAAACTTCATTTCTATCAATCTTGCCTTGCCATAGCTGAGTAAGCCATTCGTTTATCTTCTGCCTACTGTAAGAATTGGCCACCTTGCAATGACTTGGGTAACTTAGTTAAAGTACTGTTGTAAATTCTCCAGTGAGAAATTACTCTCTGTCTCCATCTTAGTGAGCAAATATATTCTAGTATCTGTTTGATCAAGTCTGCTTATGTGAATTTCTACAAACAATTTTTGGTCATTTGGACTTCTAGAAATACTCTGGGCCGCCACTCCTCTTTTTCCTCAGACCAGTACTGGCCTATTGATGTGTTAAAAGTCTGCTGTTTTCCAGTTCTTGCTGGAAAATAGCTGCTGTTGAGCAGAAGCAATAGCAGAATAGCAGAAGCCTCTCCAAGGATGATTTCAGCCCGACTTGCAGTAGTATTTGGATGAAGAGTAGAGAAGAAAAATGCAGGTTCTCGGGACTGCTCTGTGTTTGAACGTATACACATGTAAGATAGCATCAACAGTAAAAAATTCTTCAGCTTTTCACTGCTTCTCTTCTGATGCAGGATTAGTAAAATATGTGTTTTTTTAATCCATGTTGACTAACCCATTGAAAGTTCATTTTTATCCATATGTCATTAAAACAGTATTAGAGGACATTGGTAAAGATATCCATTACATACGTTACAGGTTTTGTCATTGGGCTTCACAGTGGTATCGCATCATCACAGAAAACTTCATGCATTTGTCCATTTTATGTTTAAACCGCAAACCTCTGCCTGGCTATGAGTGGTGTCAATGCCTTTTTACTTTGAGGTATTTGGGGATAGGTGGTCCTTAGCAAACCTTCAGAAAGCTTCAAAAGAGACTCATGTCAAACTTATGAAAAAAAAAACCCTGTTATTTATTTCTTTCTAAAACTTCTCAGTGGTTTGACCTCGCAAGTCACTACTGGATGTTTTCATTGAAGTGGACTATTCATGCAGACAAAAGCACTGTAGCCAGTATTTCACTGTTCATTCTCTGATCATGAGCAGTGACAGAGAAGGCCAGTATCTGAAATGAAATACAACCTGAATTTTGAATTTTTAAAGTATTCTCTATGAACTTGCAGGAGGCACTTAGGCAGATGAAAAATAATGAAGGTATTTTGCTTATTAGTTTTCTTTTCCATTGAGCTTTTTTTAGAACAAAAGAAAAAGCTGACAACCAAAAAGGCTTTTTTGAATCAGATTACCCAGACCTTCCAGTTAAGCAGAATTCAAACAAAAATGATCTGAATTTCCTATTTTAACACATTTCTGATGACTGGCATCATTACAGACAGCTAGGAATAAGGTAGAAAAGAGAAGAAAAATGCTACTTGTCATATTATTTATGGTTCACTAGAAGTTAGAGGTCCTAAGTAATATCCTCTGATCTTCAGTGAAGAGAACTCTATAAAGCTTAATTTCCATGTATGAAGTAAATAAATGAAATACAGGAGGATAAAAGCCAAGAGGATAGGCAGATACAGATATATGAAGCCACTTTTTGGGGGAGGCTAAGTGGCAAAACAAGATCAGATCTCTTTGATGAACAACTAATCTAGGATCCCACCATTAAATCCTACTGCACCCAAAACATTTCAGGGTCATTATTATGAATTGAATAATTTATCACTTAAAATCAAACAATATCCTCTTTCTTTTCTCATTGAATGATTATGCTTTTTTTAAAAGCAAATATGGAAAAATCTTTGAGGCACAATTTTCGAACCAACAGACTTCTTGCTATGTTGTTGAAGCTTTCATGTTGCACAACTACTTTCAGTTACTCCATACTATGTAAGAATTGAAGACATGCTAGTGAATTCTAGCAAACTTGGGACCTTTGTGATCAACCTACATTATAATGTTGATATCTAAATTGATTCTGGACACCTAGGTAGGGTGGAATTCAGATACACATTTAAAACTCTTGCATTTACAGTTGGGTCTGTTAGAACTTCATCACTGGAAAGACGATAGGGTTCAAATCAGCTCCTATATGTTGATATATATGGCTATTTGAGGTGTCTTAAGTTATCCCATCAGCTCCACTTGTACTGCTCTAGAAAGTTATCGGTCCACTGTAGGTCCTGTGCTGTATCTGTCGTCGCCACATTAAAGTCTTGAATACTCCAGAGCATTTCAAATGATGCTAGATAATTTGGTTTACAGAACTTAATCAAACTTTCTTATGTCTGAGCTTGTAGCTAAGGTTCTTCCTATAGCAACACTAACTCTTTTTACAGCAGTTACATATTTACAAATATATATACATACAAATATTTGTATTTACAAATCTTACAGTGACTAAATATTTTTAGTCTTTTTTTTTCCCTCTACAGCAAGCTTGATTGAAAGTGGTTAGTGACTTCAAAGTCCATCAGAGGAGACAGACAGATACATTCATTGGTGTTCATTTCCTGAGCACATTAAATGTAAAGCTCAGTAAAAATATTTTATCCAATTTAACAATATTTGTGCACATGGTCTTATATATGTGAAATTTATAAGGCTCATATTGTACTTTTAAATCAAAATTCTATGAACTTATGGGTTTGTTTAGATAGAAGTGGCTCCAGCCTCATGGAAACCTGCACATCCACCTTGCTGGAATCACACAGGGCCTCTAAGTTTGCTAGCAATGATGGATCCAAAAGCCCCTCTGATTCCCTGGTAAGTCTGTGCCAGGTGTACTGAGGACAGTTTGAAATGGTGCACTTTGAAATTCATTCTCTTGTCAAAGTCACTAAGTATTCAACCACAAAAGTGAGAGAAACCTCAGTTGCTCCTGATGAAATCCTGTGAGAATCATCAAGTAATTCAAACCACTAGAATGCTAAATAGAGGGATTTTATTCTGGCCTTAGGGAAAAACTTTATGCAATCTGTATGTGATGGGGCAGCAGGGGGCAAACTGAAGCTTTCAAATGTGGAAAAAGTAGTTGTGGCTCCTGGTTTGGGAGGAGTTATGTTTGACATTTAGAATGATTTAAATATTTGCTTACATATTAAAAAAATACAACACGCTCGCCACAAAAATCACAGCACTTATTTCTCAGATGTAAAAAAAAACTTTTGGACTTTGTGAACTTTAAAACAAGCCCTCTCAAAGGTTTCATCTGTCATTAAGATTATTTTTATGCCAAATTATTTCAGTCATAAGATAACACAGTCTTCAAATATCGTATGCTGTTCAAATTCACTAGGAACTCAAACATGGACACAGTGGAGGTTCGTTTTTATTATTTTTGGGAAAGTTATTATATTTTATTTTCTCTTCCACTCTAAAATTTGCTCTTCAGTAGAGATTAAGAAAATTGTCTTCCCCAAACAATTCTGTATAGGATTTCTGCAATGGCTCAGAGCCCCACGGTGATGGGTGGAATTGATGTTTCAAGAAAGGATGCAGTCATTTTCTCACAGTGCTTCTTCCAACTGTCTGACAGGATGGTTGGCCTCCATGTCATCTGAGTGGATGTTGGCTTAACTCCTATTAGGACTAAAAACAAGACAGTTACTTTCAAAGAAGCCTATCTACAGATTTAAGACTATGTCAAGCATGTAATAAAAATACAGAGCTGCGTTACTGGATCCTGATTCTTAAGTTAACATCTTCATAAATGTTCTTTTTCATAAAACAGTCTTGTATTTCTAATTTTGTAATACTTCATTTTCTGAACGCTTGCCTGCAAGAACTTTTATCCTATTATTGTTTAAGCTATTTTAAAGACATGTTTTCACTTTAGTGTGCTGGTTTACATAATACATAATTATAAGCATAGCATATGTATTACATACATATGTACAAGTATGCATATCATAGAATCATAGAATACTTAGGGTTGGAAAGGACCTTAAGATCATTTAGATCCAACCCCTGTGCCATGGGCAGGGACTCCTCTCACTAAACCATGGCATCCAAGGCTCTGTTCAACCCGGCCTTGAACACTGCCAGTGATGGAGCATTCACACCTTCCCTGGGCAACCCATTCCAGTGCCTCACCACCCTTACAGTAAAGAATTTCTTCCTTATACACAATCTAAACTCCCCCTCTTTAAGTCTGAACCCATTATTCCTTGTTCTATCACTACAGTCTCTAATGAATAGTCCATCCCCACCATCCCCATTTGTAAGATGCTGATATTCAGCACGTACTTGGAGTCAGCTTCAGAATTTAGCCTCCCCAGGGGAAAAATGTATACTAAAAGCTGCAGTGCAACAGATCATACATTATTGTTTCACTGTATACCTAAATGCAAACTAAACAATATAAATGTAATAATATGTGAACACATTAAATACTCCAAGAGCATATATATGTTATACCCAGTAATTCATTTGCATTACTTTCTGGAAAGGGAAAGAAAGATTTTGTGTAAAACTGGAAAACAAAATATTGCAATCTAAGAACATATAGATAGATATTGATATCACTGGGTTGGAAATATCAATGTAGTGAAATTCCAGCTTTGTTCAGTTAATGATTATTATAGTCTGCTAACTTCGCATTGTCAGTGAAGTATGATTGCTTAAAAAAAAGCCCAGAACACATATCCCTTGTGTGGAAGAGAGTAATGTTGTGGCTCAGTTCATCAAATTTTGCAATCTAAGAACTGTACATTTGGTCTAACTTTGTCATCTAAGGTTTGATTTACACACCTTGATGTGTCAAATACTATATGAGGTGCACTTGGTGTCCAGTATCTCCCTAGCCTCTAATTAACTCTCCAAAGGGGGCATCTTTTGCAAGTCCTGTATCCCACCTACCAACCCTATGTGAATACCTGAGATTCAAGGGGGGAGCTTCAAATGCCACTAGACACTTATTTTGAGGAACCTTAATGCAGACTTTGTTTCTGAAATGTTCTTCTAGGAAGGCTGCAGCAAGGATGTAAAGTTGTGAGGTGTTCATCTATTTCAAGTATCTTGACTTACACACCAGACCCTCTAAATTTCAGATGTCTATTCATAGAAGGGTGAATGTGAGATGATTATTTAGGGTCAGGAAATAGTTAGATAAATGTCAGGGAAAAAAGAAGAAAGGAGGTCAACGTATAATGATAAGAGTTATTATACAGTTAAAGTTAGGCAAAGTTTTTCAGAGTAGAAAAGACAAAGTGAACAATTATTCTCAAATCTCCTCCTCCCCATTTTGAGATGCTACAGAAACCCCATAATCATTACATTGTAATACATTCTACTACGTAGAAGATCAAAAGCTCAACTTTTCCCCTGCAACCCTTGGAGTTTGTGGGACCCTGAACCAAACTTGTTTTGACTAGTGCAAATTGATATATCCAAATCAATAAATGCCTTGTTGGTCCTTTTAACTCCATGTGAACTTGTTCAGATCCCAACCACACTGAGCCCCTAGCTTGACAGTACAAGTACACGGCAAGTAACAAACCTCAGGGCCAGGTGAGGCTTTTCTGATGAGACAGCTGAGCAAGGACCTTGTCAAAGAGCTGTATTAAAGTCATTCTCCTCTCCAGAAGAAGTGTTAGGCCATTGGGCAGTGTTTTCAGACTCTCACATGAGAATATTATGCTGCAGTAATAAGTGAAATGCTAATGTTCTCAAAATCTTTCCTTTTTAATATCTGGATTCTTTCCTAATTATTTTCAGATTAATTCTCAGCTAATACATAAGGATGAAATTTGGCGAGTGACCTATAACCCTAAGCGTGTTGTAATTCTGTTACCAATCTCCTGATTTCATGGGAGGTTTAACAAGCACCATATGTGGAGCACTGTGTTCCTCTGCATTAATACAGTCTAATGACCCAGGGAATCTCTCTGTCACTGTGCTGCTTTGCCACACCGCCAGCAGCTGAACAATGGCAACACTGAGGTCTGCTGGCATGACTTTTCCCATGTCTGTGTCCTTGATGCTGCAAAAGACCCTTAGGCACCACACAGCCATGCATAAATCAGTCCAGAGCGTGCTTAAAAGAACTCTGTTGGTCAATACAGTAGAAGAGGCAGAAGACAGCTGTAGTTCCATAACTTGGCATACTGCTGACTGCCACCTTTCAACCAAGGCTCTGGATTCACAAGTCTTCTGTGTTAGTACTCGACTCTTTTCATCCTTCACCACATTTTCTCTTTCTCACTTGTGCCATGCTCCCACCTCTGTGACACTGTAAGGCCACATATCGAAGCTGATCACATTTAGAACTGCTCTGCTTTGAAGAGGAAAAGTGAAACGGTGGTGTTTTATTTCAGTTGGAGGCATAGAATCACAGAATTGTTAGGGTTGGAAAAGACCTTAAGATCATCAAATTCTAACCCCCCTGCCATCTTCACAATGCTCACTTCACAATGTGGCTGTGTTAACAGTTATGCCAGTGTGGGGTATGGCCTGTTTGCTTGTAGATGATTCCTCTTCACATAGGGCAATAGCTAAATTCCATTTTTCCCTAATGCTTGTGATCACTATGTTCATGCTGTTCATCTCACGCACAACTAAGTGATGGTGTAAAAGCAACAAAATTACCATTAATTTCGTTAAAATGGCTCACACTAGAGGCAACTAGGTGAAGTCATAAGGGCAATTTAGAGGCAAGAACTTCTCAGTTCTCCACTGCTGGCTCTGACCTAAAGAGAAGAATCGTTAAGAGCAGGAATGAAGAACAACATGTGATACCATATCACTTCAGAGAAGCGCTTGTTCTCCCTGTCCTCCTTCCCCTTTTGCAAGATCTTTATCTTCCTCTAATTGCCTGTCCCTGACATTAACCCATAAAACTTTGCCACCCTGGTTCCACCATCAGTACTTTCTTAAACCCACATATGCAACAGCTCTTACAGACTGACATGTTTCTAGAGTATTGTCGAAAGTGAGCTTCAAATGTAAAGGTTTGCAGGTGTGTTGGGGAGAAAAACCATTATATTTGATAGCTCTCTGCAAATGTGGGCAATTACAGGTAGAAAAGTCCTTAGCACTGCTGAAACTCTGTGATCAGCTGCATTCATGGCTTCAACCTATAGACTGTAGGACTGAAAAGGCTTTTCTAATGATTTCTGCATTGGACCAAATGATATCCTTGACAATAGTGTAATCCTGAGAACCTTCCCTCACTTCCAGTTGTTACCATTGGGGCCACAGGCTTGCACAAATGAGCCAACACGCTCCTCCAGATCTGCACTTATGTTTCAATAATACAAGGCCAAATGCAGAACGTTTTTTTCTTCCTCTCCTCCCTCCCAAATGCTACTGATCGTCCTATTACCATGGCAACCAACTCCTGCTGGCATGATCAAGAAAAAACCTGATTTGGGATTTTAATTAATTGCTTGGAAATGGAAATGTAACAGTGACTGGCAGTTCAACTAAGCACGTTTGCAAAGTGAATAAAAATAGAGTTTCTGAAATACTTGAAATTGTTTCACTGGATATAACCCACATTTTTTATGAGACACCTTAATTTATTCTGCTTCATAAAATAAATCTGCCAAATGTACTAAGCCATTTTGTCAACACAAATCATTTTGGCAAATACTTTAATCCTTCTTCTTAACAAAATGTATTGTATTTAAAAAAAAAAAAGAATCTAACCCATCAGTATAAACTCATAGGTTTCATCTGAATGTATGCCTTTTTCACCAGTAGGTCATAGTTATAAAAGGCTTTCATCTTGTCTTCACAAAAGAGGATGTTCTTCTTTCGATGCACGTGATCTGTCATTAACATTTATGGAAGCTACACCCCCATATTCAGCGAAGAATGGAATAGAAATGACTTTCAGTTAATTTTTTTAACTTCCAATCTCCCAGCTTTTGAAGGAAATGAAGTGGTCATTGTTTGCACATACCACCGCCCTCTTCTGGGTGCTGCCAGTGCTGCTGAGGTGAATGTCCTCAGAAGCTCTATTTCTCTCCTGACATTTAGAAACAAGACCTCCTTATTCACAAACAAGGATCAGGCTACCTGGCTGGAATCAGAAGCCTTCACCACCAACATCTGCCTTGCCTTCTGATATTTTAGCATTCCACCTCCTTTTACTCCTTTACAGGCCAATGAACTCTCTAACAGTCTAAGGTAGGCATAAGAAATTCTATATTAACTCTTTTATTTTCACATATTTATGAATTTTACTCCAAACATTTTTTGTGAGGCTTACAGATTTAAAATACCCCTGCAGCTCCCACTGCCAGCTCAGCAATTCACATCACATGGCCATATTGCTGACCCAGAAGATACTAAGCTTCCTTAGTCACTGTCTTAATTACTTTTGAGAGGTGACTGTTCTTGCCACTTTTCACACATTCACATTGTTGCTCTTCCGTGAGCACCTTTGTTCATTCATCCCTGAATTGTACTGCAACTCATGGTAGGCAAACTCATTGAGCAGGGCTATGCTGGATGAACTGAATTGAGGTTAATGAACTATCTTTAAAGATTACACATCACGGGTTGGAAAAGGCCCTGGAGAGGTCATTTTGTTTTCACTCGTGGGCAGTATTTATTCACCATACTTCACTGCTTTTCCTTTCTCCCATGACATCTTTAAAATGCAGGTAAAAATTTCCATTACTCAAACATATTTTAGAAACTAAATAACATTAAACCAGTCAAAATTGTGACGTGAAATAAAAACACAAGAAATCTGGTGGTGATCTATCCCTCCAGCTCTCTACCGCCTATTGGTATTTCTAAGGCAACTATCTGAGTGCTATCTAAGCATGTAATATAATACGACTTGCAACTTGTATCTAAGTGCAGTGGATTTTACTTATTAATAACATAGCACTTCTCTTCAAAGTGCTTCACAAACTAATTAATTCTCACAGCACCTTCTCCCTGTCAGGCAGGTGAGACAACTATTATTCCCATTATACATATCACTATTATTATTACTTGGGGAAACGAGGTTAAGTTGCTCATTCTATCTCCCAAAAGAGACAGGGAGTGTTAGAAGAGCAACTGAGCTCAGATATTAGGGAGTAGGATTTTCTCACCTGTTTTGAGATCATTTCATCATACCTCATGCCTAGGTAATATCACTGCTAACATCGTAATTTTGTGCTTCATTAAACATTATCATGGCAAAGACTGACGGGATCTTTGTCTGAGGTGATTGACTATTTAGGTTTTTTTTTTTAATTGAAAAAGACCCTAATCAACTAGCCTGCTCCATGTTGCTGCATGAATCATCCAGACTTGCTGGGCTTGTGAAACTACTTACTGCCTTTGATGCGTTGATCCCTGGATCAGAGGGTCCCTTTGGGGGTGCTTTGTCACTTTGGCATTATTCCTTAGCCAAGCAATTGCTGCACTCAAGTTTCTGCATCTTCAAGGCAAGGAAGACACATGGGAAGGGTATTTAAGCACCATGGAAAAGAAAGAAATGACACTAATAGAGCTTACTTGTTGAACCATTCTGATTTCTTGATAGCGCAAATGCATTTCTGCTTCATCAGACCATTTACAACTCTATCTCTCAAGTTTATCTGAAGATATTGACATCTGATGCCGTGTGAATATGCATTTAAGAACTGATTCCACTCCTTCCAGCTTCAGTTAGGTAGCTGGGATTTAGGACCATACCGAGCAATATTGCATAAGCATTGGCAATAGTTAATGACATTTATCATATGAGGTAGTTGGAGGAGGCAAATGGAGATAAAGGCATAACAGTTGTCCAAGTGAAGGAGGTTTTATATTAATTGGTCCCATTCTACAAAGTAGCCTTATCAAGCTGTAGGATGGCCTATAAGTTACTTAAACTCCCACTTGTGTAATAACGATACAGTGGGCAGAAATTCACCAGCTGTCTCCTTGTAGGAGAGTACTTTCTCTGGGGTACCTGCCAACAAAAACATTATGCAGCAGGATTAGAATGTATTTTAATTATTTGCTGAGGGTCAGCTTGACAGGGTAGCCATTAAGTATATATGTACATATATACACACATGAAGACACGCATAACTTTTCCTATAGAATTAAAAACATGAGAAATTGGATATTGGCACACCTGTATTCTATAAGGATGAAGCAGGAACTTCAAAAGGTTGGTTTGAGTTTCAAGAAAACACTCCAAGCCTTTGAGGTAAAATTCATCTGCCCTAACTTGGACGTCTTAAAGCTAAACAGCTAAGTCTGAGCTTGTCACCCCAAGCTCCCTTCAAGGAGAGAAATGGGCACCTCCAGAGTATGATTCACCTTATCCCATCATAGTTGTCTGAGATAGATTGGATGACTCACTCCCTGGAGGTGCCCACCTGTGTCTGTTGACTCTGAAGTGAGCCTAGCTCGGATTTAGACATTGAACTTTTTAATACATAACGTTAGATGAGATGAATCCCACGCTTTCAACCTCTTCTCAGACTTAGTTCAAGCATATTCACAGACAAATTGTGCTGACAGGGAAAATGTAGAAGAGGTCAATGGGTATTTGGGGCTTCTTTGGTACTTTTCTCTCTAGGTAGGACAGTATTTCAGGAATAAGGTAGTACAAGGATAGGAAGGAAAAAAATACCTTCTTCCCCACAAGATTCAGGCAGGGTTTATGATATTCTGCACTTTAATAAAAGAGGAACTTTCTGGCAGGACACTCTCCATTTGATATTTTTTTTACTGAACCACAATATACAGACCTCTGTTTTGGCACGTGAGTAATGTCTTTGACTTCAGGAAGATCACACAGCCAGTGAAATTTGAGTAGATACATAAATGTTGTGGGGATCAAGCACATATAAATTAATTAGAATTAGAATTACGTATTTAAATATCTTTGTGGATCTTGCCCTTTGTTCATAATCTTCCTCAGCTGAGGCTTGAGTCTGTAACCTTCACATAATGCAATACCAGGCGTGCATATTCCGTTTGGAAGGGTGATGCTGAGAATAGAGGAGAGAGTGAAGCAAGGCAGATTTACAGTTTTGTCTGGACAGTGTGATCATGATTTTGTTGGCCAGATTTTTAGGTTGTTCCTGAGATATTGCTATTATGTAAAGTTGCTAGAAGGCCATTTCAGAAAGAACCCCCAAACTAACAGCGCTAGGTATTTGCTAGGGTAGGTCTGAGATTCTAAATGAAATGACAGTACTCTTTGCATTTCTGTGCATTTATTTGTGTAAATAAACAGAAACTGAGGGAATGGGATAGGAACCACAACTTTCAGCCTATTTTTACTCAGCTGCTAAGTCATTTATCAATCTGATGTAAGTGTAATAAACTTTAACTATATAGAATCAGCTTTGAGCAGACTTTTCATTCAAAGGCTTTGTTCTGTGCTTGCACAGCACATAGAACAAAAATTAATAAAAACAAGAGCACAGTCACCAAATAAAATGCATTTTCTGTGTCCAAATCAATGGAAAGAAGATAATCAGAATTCACCCATCTTCATCTCATGGCAAACCCTTTCCTTCACATTTACTAAGAATTAGGTCTTGTAAAGGTCCCCCACTACCACTTTCTTGTATCTCACTTTTAAAATGAGAACTTCAAGGTCAGTGCAAAGCAACAACATAAAGGCAACCAATTCTTGTTCATGTAGCCTAGAATAGTGGGTGGGCCATCTCTCAAGTGAGAAAAAGAAAGCTGCAAAGCAAATACCTGAGGTGACTTCTGCTTGTTTGAGTCGATTACCCTTAGGGCTGTTTTCTTTTGGCTAGGGATATCTGTTGATCTTACCTCCTAACAGTAATTATGCCAGACAGTTTTTTGGCTTTCAATAATGCTCTATAGGTAACATAAATCATACAAATTATTACCACAGTACTAAACTATAATTACCCACAGACTCTGACATGCCAAAAGGTGTATTAATTAGATAATATAATAAATACTTTACTGCACAAACCTATAATTATTACTTCAAAATTGACATCTATACCAGTTTGATTTTTTTTTTTTCTAACAGGCAACTCGATTGTACATTGACCAATACCAGAAATGTTACTTAAATTCAATTAAAAACATTAAAATGTAGCTTGGTAGCATGTGGAAAACCTTTCTTAAAGGCAAATGGCACTAAAGTTAGTTTGTTTTTTTGGGGGGTTTTAATTTCATATAATAATAAATTTCTCATTAGTTTAAGAGGAAAAATGTATCTGTCAAATAGCCCAGAGAATGGAAGCAATATTAACAAAATATGTGAAATACTAATGGGAAAAAAAATCACATAACATCACAAAAACCAACCAAACAAACAAAAAAAAACAAATAAACCCAAAACTTAGTTGTATTGCTTCAAATGCTATTGAGAAAAAGAAGTGATTGACGCTATAGGAGTTAGCTGGAATGGTTGACGAACCATATCTGTGGGAAAGACTGAGGTCCCAATTCTGCAACTGCATGGGTGTGGACAACCCTGGCATAGCTCCCATGTTTGTTTTATTCAGTGGCTGTCTAATGCAAAATACATAAACAAGCCTGGGAGCAGAGGTCAGAATCTAGAGCTGCTCCTTCTCAGCAGGACACTGCTGTAAGACGAAGTTAAGATCCCATTTCTCATTTTCTTTATGATTTCTTCCATGTTGTCAATATAAACTTGTGGAAAATTACTTTCTATGTGCAAATCTTCTTAAACTCAGGGAAGAAATGAGCTCGCTTTTCCCTCCTTTTGATTGATGATTTGAGCGGCTTGTTAATGTGCAGAAATCAGTCATCTCCATTGTGCCATGTTGAATTGATGATACTTACATGCTGAGTAGTTTTGTGATGGGGTCTGACTTAATTTTTTATTGTTATTAGTATTTTTAAAAGTGTAGCTAGTCATGGAAATCTTCATAAGCGTGGTTTCCGTCTTTTCTTTAACAATCTGGATACAGGTAATTATTTATATTTTTCCCTCATTTTTTCCCCCATTTGTACTTTGGCTTGCAAAGGAGGGGGAGAAAAGTATCAAAGGAAAAAGAATGTCAAATTTATTTAAAGTTTTCATTCCTGGGTAGTATTCTTATCATTTAACTTTATGCATTTACACTTTAATATTTGAGTATGAACCAGTTGCCATAGGCATACTCTATATTGAAAGGACAATTAACGGCATCTTTGGAAGTGGTGGCAGCTAAATCAGAGGACCTTCCTTCTGCAGGTGCCTTGACTCAAAAGAGGGAGACTACAGCAGATAAGTCTCATCCAGAGTTTCTGTTATTTGGGCGTTTTTCCATTGCCAAAGTAGAAATAAAGAGAAAGGGAAAATTGCTCAGAAGGAGAAAATTAAGAATGGGGGAGAAATGAAAGGGAACAAATTAAAGTATGGATATTAAAAATCTAAAAACTCCTTAGTTTCTCTTATTTGTTTTAAAAAAACCTTTAAAATTAATTTGTTTAAATAAATTAAAATGTGTCCATTAAATAAACTGTTATTTTTTTTTTTAAATACTTGAAAAAATATTAGTGATAAACTTGATAGAGTTAAGGATAATTTAGTATTAAAAATGTTTGCGAGCAAAGCAGAAAACCTTATTTCAGGGGGATGGGACTAAATGACCTTTGAAGGTCCCTTCCAACCCAAACTATTCTATGATTCTATGATTAAAATACACTTGTCTGATAAGGACTTCTATTCAGAAGACATTTATTCTCCCACTTGCAAGATAAGTATATTGTCAAATCTGAGGGATGCTGGGAAAATATGTATTTTGACAATTCCTCATTGTGATACTTGAGACCATACAAAATAATGAAAATGTCCTGATTCTGTATTATGTAAATGTTTATTCAACTTCTGTGTTGAAAAAGGTGGGTTTCTGGGTTCTCCCTAAGGGTCAGTGAGAATGGCTATTGGGCTGTGCTTTCATTAGCTTTACTAGTTGATCTTCCATTGACTAGATTGAAGTAGGCAAATAGGTCAATGAAGCTGCTTGGCAAGCACTCTTTGTCTGACCTACTACATGTATTATGTAAGGCTGTAGGGACATGATTCTCCTCAATTACCTGTTAGGAATGTATTAACAGTTTTGGTAGAACTTTTGGTGACTTTCATCCTGATGGGACAGAGTGAACCATGCTTTCCATGTGGGGATTGTGGGGAGAGAAGCTTTCTACAAAAGCATCATTGAAACTTGAGCTGAAAAATCACTATATTGATGTTCAGATCTGGGCAGAATTAGTGGCCAAAACTGACTAAAGTGAGAAATAAAAATGAAAAAGAAAAAAAGCCCCAAACACACAAAATGAGAATTTGGTGCCAAAGAAGTGAAACAGGCTGCTCAAATACATTGTTTAACTTGTAAAAAAATTAGGACTTGAACCTGAAGGTATGAAGATTAACAGCTTCTTAGAAAGCTTCTACTGCACACTGTCCAGTGAGAGCCTTGAGGTGAATTTGAATAATTTTCCAAATTGTAGGGTAGATAAATGTTCCTTTTTAACTGAAATTTTTGTTCCTTCTGCTCATAGATATTCTTGATCTTGACAAATTGCTTGTTTCAATGCACTTGATGACAGTAAATATGCTAAGTTACAGAAAGTCTTAACCTAATCACCTATCTGTCTTAGGTTTTTCCAACGTAAATGATTACAGCTATATTTTTGATGTATCAGGTTGTTTGATGGAAACACCAGCTGACATACGCAGTTGGAATTTCCTTTTCTTCTTGCAGCACTATGGGGGAAGGAGGGAAGAAAATAGAAAGGTAGCTGTGATTACTTAAATCTTTCCTTTTAATAACGTGGTAGACAGTGACGATGATGTGATTCATTACTCGCCTATAACATTAATTATACATTATTAGCTGTTTCGCAGTATGATAGCTGGCATTTGGTGATATGATTCATAAAGTGCTATTGTTAAGCAAATCTGCAAATCTGTTTGATTTAGGTTAAAAGAAAGGGCGATAGGTCATAAGAAGTTTAAAAAAAAATGAGAGAGAGAGAATAAAGAAAAGACACCGACATAATTTGTGGTTCTATTTTTATATGAACAACAAGGTTTACAATGAAGAGCTGTTGGATACAGTTTCGGTGAGCAAGGATTTTGCAAAGAGATTAGATCAGTTACAAATTGCTAAATCTGATGACTTAGATAAAAATTTAACCAGAGGCTTTGAAAGAGGTAGAACATGTTTCTGTGGAAAAGTGATTGCCCCGTGTTTCTGAGATAGAACTAATCACAGAAGGCCGCACTGACTGTATCTGCAGTGAAACTCAACAGGGAAGAAATCATTCATTTTGGAATGGAGATAATTTGCTCATGGAAAAGATTGGAAACTTCACTTCACTCTGCAAATACACCCTTTAAATTGAGTGGCCCCCAGAAGCCAGTCCCACAACTGTACTATAATACGCTCCCTTCCAATGCAGCTCTATCAGTTCTGTGTTACCAGCTGAATAAATTGAATAAAAATTATCTCCCTCTCCATGGTCTTTGTAAGATTCCAAAACCTTTTCCCATTTCCATAAAAACAATCCCAACCTTAACCAAACACGTAAAAAACCCACAGACAACAGATCACAAGTACTCTCAAGGTTAAACATTCATTCATATCTGAGCTCGGAAGGGGAATTGAACCTTCATCCTTCCTGCTCCAAAAAGCAGAGACTCAGAGTGGATCCCATCCTTTCACTTGTGTAAATAAAAGTGAACTCTAGATCTGAACTCCTTTTTCCCAATAAGGGTACTGTCCATCAGACCCGTCTCACAAACAGATTTTGATTTTTACTAGTAAGCACTACCTGATTAGAGACAATTTGTTGAATAAAAGTTACTAAAAATAGCAAAGTAGTAAAAAAATTTAAAAAAATAGTATTTCTGTATTAATTTTAATATCACTTTAACTCCTAGGGGAAGGAGTTAAGACTGGCATCATACCACCTTGTTCTCAAAGGGTTCTATGTCTTCTCTTCTCCCAGATAGTGCTCCAAAGGAATAGCATAAATGCCACCTCTCATACATTTTCTCATATACCAAGCTACTCTGTGCAGCAACAAGCCTTATCCCATTCATTCAGACAAAAAAAAGGGAAGTGCTTTGGTTTTGGACCTTCAATTGTGTTACAATACATGACCTGGAAATACTTAATGGAAAACTTTAAGATCATTTGTTGCTATGTCTTATTTCTCCCGGCAACGGTTTTGAGGGACAAATATAGGCCTGGGAGCTAAGAATTCCTGCATACTGTCTTCACCACTGTCATGACTGTCTATTACCTACATATCACAGTGACTGGGTGACTTATTTATAAAACACAGATTAGATTAATTCAAACAAGATTAAATTAGATAGAGCAAGCCACTTAAACTCTCACTATTTCCTCATCTGTAAAACAGAGGTATCTACATTTACTCATTACACACGGTGACTGTGAGGATTACTTAATCTCCCTAAAGAATTATCATGATTATCATTACTCTAGAACACATAAAACAAGACCCGATAAGGAAACAAGCTTGTGAATCAGCTGAGGTGGAGTAAAGGTACCAAAGCAATTCTTCCGCTGATCTGATGGCTCAGCAATCTCGATAAAGGTTTTGAGATAGCTTTATCTTACATTAGGCATCTAAAAAAGTATGTTTAATATAGATAATTGTCTAAATCCCCCCTGTAACCCAAATGTATGTTTACGGACATTGTGCAGTAAATGAATCAATCACTTCATGATTCTGGGATAAATCACCATATGGATGCTCTTCACTATCTGTAGAGGGAGCCTAAATAACTAAAGAAGCTGCATTTTAGACAGTTAAAGTTATAGGAGACCCTGCTGAAGGTTGTGGTAGCTTGCTCAAAAGACTACAACCAAATCTCATGTTCTGCCTGCACTGGAGCAGAATTAAGCAGCAACCAATGCCATTTTGCTCCCAGATGCTTATCACCACCTCTCCACACCCTAAAACTTTGCCATCTCTTTTGAACAGTCGAGACCACATGTTAGGTTATATAAAATTTGAGGGCCACGAGGGTGATCAGGGTACTGGAGCACCTCCTACATGAAGATAGGCTGTTCAGCCTGGACAAGAGAAGGCTGCATGGAGACCTCATAGTAGCCTTCGAGTATCTAAAGGGGACCTATGAGGATGCCTGGGGATGGACTATTCGTTAGGTACTGTAGTGAGAGGACAAGGGGTAACAGGTTCAATCTTAAACAGGGGAAGTTTAGATTGCATGTAAGGAAGAAATTCTTTAATGCAAGGGAGGTGAGGCACTGGAATGGGTTGCCAGGGAAGCTGTGAGTGCTCCATTGTTGACAGTGTTCAAGGCCAGGTTGGGCATAGCCTTGGTTGACATGGTTTAGTGTGAGGTGTCTCTACCCATGGCAGGAGTGTTGGAGCTAGGTTGCCTTAAGGTCCTTTCCAGCCCTAACTGCTCTATGATTCCATGATTCTAAATATAATTTGAATTTTTTTTTAATTAATATACAAAAAGTATCACAATATTGCCAAGTATCACAGCATGCTTCTGTGTTTTGTACAGAGAACCCTGTATTTGGGGTTAGGGGAACAGAGGGGAAGGCTTTAGGGTCAATTTGAACTTCGTAGTTGATCTGTTTTTTGGGGAAGGGGCAGGACTTGTCCCTGGAAGAAGTCATTCCATTTTGGAGTCATAATCACAACCAGACATTAGGACTCATTTCTTCCCTGTGGAATTTCTTTGCCACTCCACAATGGAGTGAAGGTCCTCTTGTATGACTTTCCATCCCAGCTCTTCTCTTCTGAAGAGTAATGTTCTCTCTCTTCAGAAAACAGCTTCACTTTGTTCCATTATTAACATAAGGCAGAAAATCTCGCCTCCGTTAGGAGGAAGAAGGAGCATCTCCCATGTTGGCTCCTGCTCTAAAAGAGAGGTCACACAATAACTGAAGGACATCAGAAAAAAATGTGGACATTATGTAGCTGTAGTAGAGAAAGACGTAGTCGGATGGGATGAGCCTTGTTGCACAGGTTGTGCCAGGTTGGGTGCAGGTAATGTCACATATACTATAATTATAGCAGTTCCTAGTTGCTTGTGTATAGCTTGTTTTCACACAGTTGTAGAGCTTCAGTATGATCATAGTGCCGCTACCTCCCTGTAGTGGTTTAAGTCCAGTCTTAAACTACGACACTCCTGCAGTCTCAGGTTTGCTTGAAAGCAAGAGGTATTTCTCCTCCAGAACACCTTAACAAAACCTGGTCAGACTCAGTTGTCCTGACAGCACATTTTGTGTGCATATTGGGGGTGCGAAGCCTGAAATACCTTCTTAGCACTGCAAAGGAAGGGGCTGGATGAAAACAGTGAATATAAGCAGGTGGGAACAAGCTTACCACCACACAGCAAAGCTCAGCTACAGAAAGGCTTTTAGGTTAGATCTAAAGCTTTTCTTAGTCAAGAGAAAAGCTGCTATTGTTGTAAATCAAAATATGTGGGTGAAGATGATTGGAAAGTTCTTTATGAAGGAAAAAAAATTAAGAAGTCTACAAAGACTTATTTATATAATGAGAAGCACTTTAAAACCCACTGTTTCTTCTTAAGGACAATGACAAAAAGAGGAATAGGATTGAGAAGAATTTTAGAGGTTTTGAAGGCGGCCTTTAATATCTTAGAATGGGGCTTTGGAGAAATATTTCAAATCCTTGATTATATATTTGTTTTTTCTTAAAAAAAGAGACCTATTTCAGATAAAATAAAACCCACCCTGAAAAGCCATCTGGAACTTGAAATTAATCCAGACTACCTGTGAGTAAGATCTGCAAAGAAGGGTCTGCCTCCACTTGTGTCTTTTACTGAACTAAGCATTGCTGTCAGCACGTAATAAATAATGTTAGGAGTAATAACTTCTTTTAGCACCCCTCTTTGCTTCTTGGTGCTGCCTGGGACTGGAAAGAGCAGAGCATTTCTAAATGGCAATAGAGAGCAGTAAAAATTGCACTTTAAAAACAACAAAACAAACCCAAACCAAACAAACCAAGGCTGTGCTGAAGTTTTCAGTCCTTCAGTCCAACTTTGGAAACTCATTAGGGGTAGATAGCTCAGATAAGGTATGAATCCAGATGTTCCCGTGTTTATCTTCAGCAACACTGGTTCCAAAATTTTACTGGAAAAAAAAAAAATGGCTAGGCTCCTAAACCCGAATTTAAACATGTAAGAATATGCCTTGATGGGTAACAGCATGAACACATGCAGCTTTTCTTGACCTTAATGAGATGTTCAAGGTACTTAACACTTTTGAAAATCAGGCCGCAATTCAGCAAAGCATTTCAACATGTGTTTAACATTAAACACATATTTAATCAGATTAAAACATATACTTAAGCACATTCCTGAACCAGGATCAATTTAAACATGTGCTTATGATCTTTGCTAAATAATGTTCTCACTTAAGTTGCTAAATAAGGGATTGGGAGCCTAAATTTAGGTTTTGATTTTAAAAAAGCATCAGCCCGTTTTGAATGAAATAAAAAATGAAGTGAAAGGGAAAACACTTAATACACTTATTTATTCTGCTAATCACATTTGTGAGTGCTTGACAACAACCAGGTTAACTAAAAATCTGAGTCACATAAGGAGAAGTAAAAATATATGTTGTTGAAAAATGTAGATCTTGCATATGTCATACAATTTTGATACCTTAGAAGTGTTTTATGTCAAGTATTTTGACCCAGTTTTACCAAATATTAGAAATGTAACTGAAATTTTACTGTTTTCTCTAATTTTATCCATAGTATCTTTTTTTTTAATGTGAATATTGGCACAAGGAAACAAAGGACTTTTTTTCTGTTACTTTTTTTTTCTTCTAGCTTTTATTTTCCTTTAATATACCTTTTCCTTTGCTTAATTTTTCTTGTTGCTGTAACAGAACAAACTACATTCTGTCCTTTTCTGTTAACACCCCTGCATACATTTGAGTTTCTATCAACCACCCATCAATCTACCAGTTGTGCAATTACATGCGTTAAGACAAAAGCAGTGTTGAATGCCACCATTTTGATTAGGGTAATAGTGACTCATTGGGACAGCAGCAATTCTGAGCGTGTCTATGCACACATTTGCATGGATGTAAGTCAGCCAAAGCAGCATACAGACACATAAATAAGATTGAACAACAAGGGTGAATTTGCAGTTTATTAGCAGTTAGATGCATGCTGTCAGACTGGATGGTAACAACCTTCCCTCCATCTTCTCTGTCATTCCGGCAAGGTAGAGGACTGCAGTCCAAGCTATGGGGTAGTCTTTGCCCAAATATCTTCCCTCTTTCCCCAGTTCACATTGGATATATATCATGTCCTGACTGCTTCAGAGTATTTAAAATGTGCATGTTTTCACCCTGTGTTAGAGGGAAATAATTGGAAGTAGCTCTCTCAATGAAAATTAATGTTTTTGGAGAGCAGATGCTTGGGGTTAAGTGCACTAGTAGGTACTGTTTAATCATTTGCAAGCTGTAAATTAATTTTCTAGCTTATGCCACAATAACTTGCGTGCACATTCATAGCTTTGGTTAAACTAGAGCAAATCCCAATGTGGACACACTAATTTCAGTTTTAGAGGGGCTTATCTCAGTTTATCGTAAACTTGTTCTGAATCAGCTTATGCTGAACTGAAATAAGCTTAATTTAAAAATGAAATAAAAGGATTAGGATAAAAGAAATTGGTGTAAAATCACACCTTTATTTAAGCCAATACAGCTATGCATGCAGATAAAACCTTAGGACATGTGTGTTTATTTAAAAGTGACTGTTAGAGAAAATAGAAAAAGACAATGAAAGGGGTAAATATTTCCAACCCCTGTTGAAAGCATACTAGTAACAACAAAGAGTTAAAAATAATGCAATTTGAAAAGAACTATTTTAAAATTGCTTAATCTCCATGGTTCAGAGCCTCTCCCATTCAGCACATTAGACAGCAAGACCCTGAAGGCACTTAATAATACTTCTATATAGTAGCACTTTACATTTTCACTGTGCTGTAAAAGCATTAACTAATTAATCTTCACAACATCCATCTGAGGTTAAGAAGTAAGGACTAATATCCCTTTCTTAAATATAGAGAAGATAAAATAGCAGGCATGACAAGGGCCCCCGTTCCTGGGTATTACGCGCTTTGCTTTGCAAGTGAGAAGACCTCTGACATATAATGGGATAAATTTGGACACTCAGAGCTGGAGCTTCCCCCCCTCCCATATAACAGGCTGCTGTTGAAAAGTTGGCTTCTGGATATAGATTTTGCAGACTCCAAGACAGGAAGGGCCCTTAAGCATATTCTTGACATGGAATGCAAATAGTACAGGGAAGTCAATGTAAAAATATGTATGTAGTTCAGTGTTTTGGTAGTTCAAGTCCAGTGGAATAGATTCATAGAAAGGATCAAGTATGTAAGTCCCACTGGGAAGATGATGAATCAAAATCACAAACTCCTAGGCCTTGATCTCCAGAGCCTGGTTAGAAACTCAAAGGATCCTGGTTCACATTTCAGTTTGCAGAATTTGTAGCTTATGGGTTCACATGAATAAAGGAGGTATTCACAGAGGCCACTAGTCCCCTGTGAAGACCAGACACTCTAAGGCAATAAAGATGTTCTTATCCACATTGAGGGAACCATACTCCATTGCAATTTATTCACTCAGCCTGCCCCACGCAGGCTCCAAAATATGCAGTTTCATAAAGTGATGAATTTTCTTAAGGTAGTAGGTGTCATTATATCTCTATCAAAATTTTTTCTCTAAGCTCCCCATAAGGGCTCATTTCCCTGTGTGTTTGTACTTCATGTAAGAGAAGGGAGCATTCTTACCACTGGACTGCACTTGTTTCAGACTTTAACAGATGATGGTTCATAATCATCTTCATGAGCTTCCCTTAGCTCAGCTTTGAAATCAAGCAGATTGAATCTCTGAGCTGTTATGAGGGATATACTCCACTGGCCTTTGGTCACCTAAATGTTAGGCATTCAGCTGTAACTACTTGGTTATGGTTCCTTTTTCGTCTTTCAAGGCACATGGTACCTTCAAGACTACTAAGCCCATCTGAAGTCACCATCTAGATAGCCAGCAGGCTGCCTCTCTCTCACCTGTAGAGGCACTTTGGATACTTAGTTTAGACTAAATATTCAAGTTTAATATAGCTAAACTTAAATCAGGCAATTGTGGGTGTGAGTCGTATGTCGTTCTGCATTATAGGAGGCTAAAATGTAACTCCCGATAAACTGACATAGTGGTATCAGATGCTGCTTGTGATGAGGGCAAACGGTTATGTGGTTAAGTAGTTCCCAATGCCAGCTGGAGTAGGCTTGACACGAAGTCTTGCTCTTCTTGGAAGAAAACGTGTATCCGAATTATATCATAGAGCCTCAGTTTAACCCTGGCATATTATTCCAGTTATTGCTCTGTGAACTTTCTCCTGAGTATTTTAAGACATATTTCAGATACCAAATTCTCCTTTTTAGTATTAGTTGAATACAACGGGAGCATCTTGCCTAGCAAAGGTGAAGGTGCCTAAGAAAGAGAGCTCTGATCACGTTCTAGCACGTCAAGTTGAGAATTTGGCTGGCACTAACAAGCGTTGCAACATTTATTAATTCATTACTTGGGAAATTGTCTCACCCAGTTTCTTCGGGCAGCACCTCACTCATTGCTACACGTTTGGAGAATAAGTTAAAGATGCCTCATGTTATTTCAAAGTCTTAGTCACTGTTGTTTGGGTGTGGACACTCCTTACCCTGTGCTTCAGAGATTGAAAATAAATAAGAGGTGGAGGTACAGAAACTATTCTCATCAAAACCATGTGGAAAAGAGAAAGCAGAAAGATGAACCCTCAAGTAATTCACAAAAAAAGGTTTTCTTCTTAATCCAGAGGGTATAAAAGAATATTGGGTACTGAAAACACTGGATATGTGATATCCTGGGAGACCACAAGTAGTTACTGAAAAGTAAAGCAGTATAGTGCACATAGTATCTGATATATATAATATCATATCTGATATGCATCAGTATTTTGACATTCTTTTCAATTTATACCTCAGTTCAATGGAGACTTAATCGAACAGAAAATATATAGGTCTTAATAAGGCAGATTAGACTGCTGAAGTGATGCAGAGGATTTTATTTCTCTGATGTTCATCTGGTGTATCCTCTTCTTTTACAGGGTCCAACAGATCTGGGAACATTTCATCCAAACAACTACCTCTTCCTGAAGGGGAACAAACACTTTTGGCGGTTCACAGCTCTGACTCACAAATGGCAACGTCTTGCTTTAGGACAGATATGATGGTTCCTACTGTCCTTCTCCCCATCACTCTTTGAGGTTATCCCCTGGGAACCAGCTATTCATACTCTACCACAGTTTACTGCAGAGCACATTAACATAAACCAGCAGTGCCTTCACGTTCTTTAAATAAGCCAGGCCACAAACAGCGTTTCTGTAAGCAGCTGAGATCTCCCTGAAACGTGGCTGAGGACTGTGAAAAAAGCGATCTATGGACAAATACAAATAGGACCAACTGCAGCAGTTGCAAGTCATGCCCACCTTTAAGTACCAGTGTAAAAATAGCCAAGGCTACTTCATATTCATATTCATATTTCATATTCATAACCTGGGTTATAAAGAATATCATATTCTTCTTCTCAGTCCCCCTTTATCTTTTGTGTTTAAGGAATGTATATTTTTCTATGCAATTTCACAACATCAGTGAGGTTTGGGGAGTCTGCTTGGAAAAACTTGAGTACTTGTGGAAATTATGTTCTAACAGTAAAAAAAACTATAACAGGCAAAAATATGCAAACAATTATATTGACTTTCTATAGCCAAACTATATAGTATGCAAATTGCAAAGCTAGACTTAGTTTGGGCTAGTCCATATTAAAAATACATTGAAAAAACTTACAGACATTGTTAATTTAGCATGAAAGCAAAAACATTGCTGGAATGTAATGGAGTACAGTTACTGCAATGGAGTGCAGTTAATTCCATTCAATTCTTTCTTATGGTTCTTAAGGATAGGTCAGAATACATATTGAATCAACAGTAGATTTATTGCTTCCTTGGGAAATCAATATGCCGTGAATCAACATTAACATGAACTTTGGCCATTGTGTGTGTTCTCTTTCCTTGGAAACTTTCTGTAAGTCTGACTGCATCTGCAGAGATTTTGACCACAACACATAAACTGTATTTAGCATCATACTAGTTAATTATGATTAATACGTGGATTTAACTAGGTTTGATGCGATCTGAGAGCATTCTTAAATGAGGTGGAGAATCAAGAGCTAGGCCTTGAATGCAACTGAGCTTGGTCTAAACTGACTTGGAGTCACAGTCAACATTGTGCAAGTGACTCAGACTTCACCAACATGTTGAACACAGCCAACATTTGTAATGGAGACTGCCCCACCTGCCCAGCCTTTCCTAGTATTACAGATAATTATATGCCATCAATATTACCACCCTCCTTTTCTGTTATCTCCCGTTTCATCTGCTCTTTCTGCCTGTTGCCATCACTGATTGAAATTTTGCTCAGATGTTATTGGAATGTAGGCTGGGTTTGTGTTGAACTCCACAGCATTTCATACAAGGTTGGCATACGTTTTTGTTACATTAACCTGTTTGGACCAAAATTCAGGAGGTAAGAGCAATATTTCCCCTTTTGTACTACTTGCCTGACAGAAATGTGCTACTAATATTAAGTCTGGGTTTGGTTTGCTTTTGTTGTTGGCTTTTTTTCTCACCCAAAAATCTGTAGTCATCTCTCAGAGGTCTGTTCAGCATAAGGCCTCATGAGATGTTTCAGCTCCAGGTTCAGACACCTAAATTTAGGATTATAATTTTGTGAGCATTGACTTGACTCAGTTGCCCACATAGGAATTTATGCCATTTGAGACACCATGGCATATCTGGGACATGTTTATAGGTCTTGCATATTGACCTGGGACTTATAAGAGGACTTAGGCTCTTCCTGATACACTAAAGTATAAAAAATGCCAGCTCATGATTGGGCAGCTGGGTTGCTTATATCACACTCCTATATTTAGTCAGTTGAATCACTCTCATATGGACAAAAACAGGAATTTAAACATCAGCTAGTACAGGCATCTGAATAGAGACACCTAACTTGGGCATCTGTGCCTGAAGTCAAGGCATGCCATTCACCTTGTACAACCTACTGCATTACAAATAGTGGTAGATGCCTGTGTCTAGGCAGCAGAACCGTGTCTTCAAGGCCCAGCTGTCACACTGCAGCTTTCCTGTCCCTCTGCATTTCCCGTCTTTTCCACATGAGATATCAGAGTATGCAGCATCAGTCCTTGTTCCCATGCCACAGGGCTGGGCAGCTTTACAGACCCTAGGTTAGACTCAAGTAGCCCACAAGCCTTTTGAGTATGCTGCAGGTGAGTTCTCTACATATTGGCTCCATTGGGAAGAGGCTGGATGTCTGATTCTTGTTATCAGAGATAACGCATTGCAAGCCCTGCAATAATCTCATTGTTGTATCTTGTTATACAGAAATGAATCATGTTTAGGAACAGATATATTTGCAGGTGGAGTGAATGAGGAGGAAGGGAGAACTGTGAGATATTTAGCTATTTCAACTGTCATCTCATACTTGCCCATGATCCCACTCATGTTCCTAATCCAATGCAGCACCAAACTTTCACTCCTCAGACAGATGCAGGTAGCTAGGAAAAAGCTTATTTTACAACAAACACAGAGGATCTGTCAGGGGAACTAGAGCTGGAGGTTCAACATCTCTCCAGCTGATACCTTAATCATCCCTTCCTCACCTAAAATTCTCCACTTTCTATATGTTTAAGTTTCTGATTTTGCCCTGTATTAAACTAGTTCAGGGTTAACAAACTGATTATGAAACAGTTATTGGCTCGAACTGGAACTAAATAGGAACAATTTCAGTTGCAGCTGAAACTAAGAAATGGTTTGCCAAACTTTCTGGGGCAGGGTTTACCTCTTACCACTGAAATGCAAAGTCATACAACAATTGGCCTTCAAGGTGTGTCCCCCTTGCCAGTGATGGTAAAAAATGATAAGTAAAATTATACTGATGATGCTGATGACAGTATAATAATAATAATAGAAGATGTGATTAGATTAATTTTGAGAAGACCCACTGCCTGAGAGTACAGAGCATGACATTCAGGTATCATTTTTCTTCTTTAATGTAATTCAACATTTTTATAATTGCTATTGGCTTTTTGGTTATCCGTCAGCACATGGTGGGTGGAAATAACTTGGGGTGTGACTGATGGAGCTGGTTGTTCTTTTTTTCCCCTTTTTTTTCTACTTTTTTTCTGCTGAATTTCTTGATGTGTATGCTTTTCCATGCAGATGGCACCTTTGGCAACAGCCTGCCTGGCAGGATTTCAGGGCACCATTAATCTATCAAAGTAATGCTAATGAAGTTGGACTCTTAACAGTTTACTCACCATCTGCTTCTAACCGTCATCCTTCTCTGTGCAGTCCCTAATGCTTCCCTCATGGAGGATGGGAACTCTGAACAGCACTGATTAATATTCTTTAGCCTGCTTGCAACTACTGATTCCTGCAATGTTTTTGCTGTAAGTGTTAAAAAGTCAAAACCACAGACATTGAAAAATTTTACAGGAGCCAAAGGTCATGTTTTAGACCCTAAAAATTGCCTAATTTTTCCTAGCCTGGTAGACACCTAAGTTTCCATCAGTTTCTACCTTTCCTCTAGACTAATTTACTTAGTAAAAGTTATTAAATTTAAAATAATCACTCAGTTTGCAATTTGCATTCAATGTTCTTGGGTTTATTACAAGCCTGGAAAAAAAAAGTGTGAGGCTTATTTGCCTAAAACACATATCATCTCTTTTTCCAGTGATAGTAATTGCTCTAACTAAAGATACTTACTGTTCACAAAACTCATCTCACATTTTATCTCCAGACCAGCAGAGTTGCCACAGCTCCCATTCTTCCAGTAAAATCCCTTGCGTTTGTGCAGCAGTCTTGTAGTTGCCAAGGTGCTCCACACCTATTCTCACTCCAGAATGGATTGAATTTGCAAACTAGGTGTTTTCCCTGCCTATCTGGCCCACAGGACCTAAGCCAGAAACATTCTCTGAGCACAGAGAAACACATCCAAGAAATGGAGATTTATAGCCCTTTCACTGACTTCTTTTTATTCAAAAGTCTCGGCTTCACCTGGAACAGGGCAGTCCCAGGTGTGAGTTTCTCTTGCTCCTGAGGGGATTTGAAACCGCAATCTCTATTTCTCTGCCTCCCAAGAGAATGCCCTAACCACCAAGAGATAGTCCAGGAGATTGTGGGTCTCATAATCTTTTCCAGTGAATCTATTCCACTTTAATTAAATATTCATTGTGCTTATGGAAGAGAAAAACTCTAGACACAGGCAGAATGGGAAAACTTGCGTTCTAATCCCATATCTAACAGATAGGCTGAGCATGATGCACTGGGTTTGTGAAACTAATTCTAGGAGATGTATGCCTTCCTCTGTGAGTTTACCTAGGGAGAATATAGACTCCCTTTGAAAATGCATACACCAGTCAGCAGCCATTTACTGCAGCAATGAGCACTGTAGTGTTCTAGTCTTTCTGCATCTCTGGTGGTTAATGCATCACTACCTGAATTATTTCCTTTTAATTAGAAAAAGGAAATAATAACAACTCCCTAATGTTGTAACTGTAGATACATGGTGATTTATTAATAACAATTGCTGCATATGAGCTAAGCAACTCAGGACAGCAAGTAAAACCATTAATTATAACTGCTGCAACATTTGCAAGACTAGTCAATGACAGTAAGAGATTCAGAATGCAATTTATGTGATAATCACTAAAACAGTGACAAAAATGGCAGAATTGTGAACCTGACTTCTTGTCATCATCAAAACAACAGAAAGCAAGGGTTGGCAACAGGTAGTGGAAACGTTTGATGCACAGAAAAATGCTTATAATAAAACATAGATTAGGGAGGAAAGACGATAAACAAACATGAGGGATGTGATAGAGATCATTAAATTGGTTGTTCCCAATTACACCGTTTCATATTACAAGAATAATGAAACATCCAATGGAACTGGATGGCAAGACATTTAGAGAGGATAAAAGGGAAGACATTTTTTCACAATGGATAATTGACCTGTGGAACTGATTGCCACATGATAGCTGCAAGTCTAAGAGCTTAGCAGGTTTTAAAAAGGATTAAACATGTATAGCGATAATTAGTTCATCCTTTATTAAACAAGATAAGTTTTATTAGTCACTAGTTATATTAAACAAGATAAAGTGAAGACCGTGTAGTAAACTTTAATTCTCACCCAGTGATAAATTCCCGAATCTCTATTCCAATGGTATTTTCAAAAATAAATATTTTCTTTTTCTATTTCTGTTCCATGAAAATTTTCAATTTTAGTTCCAAAAAAGTCAGCATGCCTCTGCCGTTTCTTTTCTAATGTAACTAGCAAATAATGTGTTTTTATCTTGTCTTAAAGATGGTTTAGCGCTGACAAGTCCTGGCTGATAATTGGCATCTGCACTGAAGTAACTCCTGTAAGATTAAACGGCTATCAACATTTTCTGGAGAAAAGCACACAGGACAGCTCAGATATCTTCACAAAGTGCTCGTGACTGAGATTAATTTAAGCTTCTAGAAGATATTCTACAATAATAAAATCACATCTTATATACTTCTAAGGTGATTGAATGTCTTTCATTCTAGAGTGATAGTATTCATCTGAGTACTCCACCTACGTGCCACCATTTCTTACTCATTGTGAAAATATCCCTTTTACTTAGTCCAAGTTCCATCCTGTGATTGGAATTTACCAGAAGCATCTGCAGGAAAGTATTTCCCTTTAGCTTTCTGGAGAGTCAATGAAGAGAGTTAATACATCCAGATGGCAGTTTGAAGAGGCCACAGAGAAATGTAGGTTAGAAGAGAACTCTGGAGGTCATCAGGTTATAGCAGGGCTAACAGTGAAGATCAGGCTCTCTAGGCCTTTTATACTCCTATATCACTGCATGGAAACATGGGTATCTCTCTTCCTATGAAAAACTCTGTGGGTATAATGGAAGGAACCACAAGAACCCTAAATTAAAACCTCAGTGTAAGTGGGTTAAATCCAGACCACTGCATTAAACTTCGTAGGTTTGCTCCTTCTCTGCCTCATATTGTATCCTTTCCATACTCCTTGCTCATCCATCCAAATGCGTTATTAGCTCCTCAACTGGCAATTCCCGGTAGTTACAGCAGAAGTGCTATGTCCTGAAATGGCTACCATCTACAATACCCTTGCTTTGTCCCCTGCTAACTTGAAAAATGTATTTCGACTCATCCCTGAAATACATCTTTTCTCCTCTCTTTCTTTTCTCTCTCCCTGTCATACTGTTCCACCTTTCCCTTCCTTTATCTGATACTGTCTATTGCTCATGGTTGTGGCACATTACTGAAATATGCAAAACAGGTTTGGAAACAACCTGTACCAAAGACTTTCTTACAAGAAGTATGGTAGTATTAAGAAACCCTATTTTCTTTTGTGCTTTTACAATCAAAGGAATGTTTTTTCACAATTTTTCACCCAGGAAATAACCTGCTCAAAGTTCTCTGCTAAAGTGGCTAGATAACAAGCCTGCTTAAACCTACCATGTATCTCAACACTATACTTGCAACTAAAGCGTAGACATATCTTATACACAATTCTTGATTGCAATTTTGTCAAACTTTAATGTCAAAAAAACCCCAACATCCAGTTCCAAGAATGTGTGAGATTGACATCAACTTATTTCCTTCATTTGGCTTTTGGTTATTGTACCCTTAGGGGTGTTCAGGTACAGGCACATCATCAAGCTTTATTTCATTTGTCCTGTATTAATAATTTTTTGTGGTAGTCAAGTATGCAATAGATTACTGGAGTGCTGCATGCTTTTGAATGTATTCATCTTCTCATCGCTCCTATGAGGAAATCAAGTACACTAATTCCCATTTCACAGATTTGGAACTGAAGCCCAGAAAGGAAAAACGACTTGTAGAAGGATCATGTCTGTGGAAAAGCAAGGATCTGAAAAAACAAACCTACCCTTCTCTTCAAGGATTTGTTCTTTTTATTGTACTGAATTATCAGTTCCTTCCATAGTCACATGCTTAAAGAAGCTCAGATTTTAAGACAACACAAACTACAACACAAATTACCCTGAAAAACCTCTTTACAGCACATTGAAGACTAAAACATTCTTCAATTTTCTTTGTGGTCCAACTCAGTATTTACTTCTAAGAACTGAATGCCACAGATCTGTCCCCAAGCAAGAAAAGCTCAATCTTCCTCTAAAAAATGCCTCTGTACCTCAAAGTGTCACACTTTCCTCAATCCTTAGAGTGTTAGCTCATTTTTGCAGAGGTATACCTGTTGTTCATCCTTATTGCTTTATGTCAAAGAACACATTACCCACCTCATTCCTTGTGCTCACTTTCCCATTCCAGTTTTTTGTTGATTTTTGCTGGGGTCTTGATTTGCTGTGCTTTGGTTTTTTTCCGCCCCCCTATCCCTTTTTATCGTTCTTGGTTTTTTTAACTCACGCTGCTGTGGGTTATTCCCCACAGCTCTGGAGAGATCAGTCATAGATTACAGAATATGTGAGCAAACTGGCCAGATTACCAAGCAGAAGCTCTAAGTTAAATAACAATATGTTCCCGAAGCACCTGCTAGAGAGCTTCAACACATTTCACTCGCAGCGACTTGCTGCAACGCATAGAGACCTTTTAAGACACATGCTTACCTGGGAACTGCCTGGTGCTGATGCCGAGGCTTGTCTAAGTAATATCCAGCTCTCTGCAGTGCTAAACTCTATCTCTGAATGTTTTGACAATGATGTACAATACCAAAGAAAAAGACGAAAAACCTGAATTGCGTAGCTTAGTTTTAATTTATTTTTTACTATAGATGGGCTGTGGATAGTTGGGTTAATCTGGAGATATCTGGCAGTTGGTAATACCAATTTAACATGGTGCTGTCTACATTTTATCTCAGCTGCGATTCCAAGTGAAACATGCATTTAAAAATAATGGCATCTGAACACGGCTTCTCATTCAATTTTAGCCAGCTGCAGCATTTTGTTATGTTTGCATGTTACTCTGTAAATGTTTGTGCTCTTTATCCTGATTACAGATGCAATTTTACAGCCTGTTTATTGATTTTAAAACTTTAGAATACCATTGACATCGGCTATAAGGAACCTCATTTGTCTGGCAAGAGATTGCAGAGTTTTAGACCTGATTAATTTGGTCCTGTGGTGCTTTTCCACTTGAACTTGTAATAGGAAGTCTACATATTCATTCTATTGCTTGTATTTGTAAAAAGCCAATGCATCACATTGGTGTATTTAAACGCAGGCAAGGTTTTTTTTTTCTTTATTGTTCATTTTAGTTATCTTGTATAAACAGTTTGAAATAAATAAGTATACACATGAAAATAGATAAGAATTCACAAGGTTCTGTTAAAGAAACACACACAGCTAAATGTGTACTGTGTTTCTCACTGCAAATAACAGGTCCAAATAATCCTGTATTTTTGATATTCAGTCTTAATCACAGAAGTTGTCAATTTAAATTTTGCATGAGTAAAGAGTTCATGATCTGACTTATGAATTACCATATTATATAGCACTAACAGCATTATAAAATAAAGAAGAAATAGATGACTTCTTCAAGGACACTTCTCAGGCTGGATTCTAAGCCAAGAAACAGCTGATTTAGACTTTAAAGCAATCCCATGAATAAAGAATCATCCAATTTTAGAGAGAAGAAAGCTAAAGACCCTAGCTAAAAGAGTCTTTAGATGACACCTATAAAGTCATTGTTACCATTGAATGAATGGTACAGGGGCCACAAAAGCAGCAAGCAAACATTACAACATGGCCAAGAAAATTGGTCCAATTTTAAATTGTATTGAATGGTATTCAATACGATGCATGACAAATAAACATGCCTCTAGAAAACTTTAATGTTGCATTAACCTCATTATTCTCCAAACCGCAGTTTGGAATGCAGAGGTATTATAAGCAGTTACAGCTGGAAACCCATAGGGACAGGGGGTGCCTGTGGACTGCAAGGACTATTTACTACCTAATGCTAAACAAGTTCTTCTGTGGCTGAATACAGCTTCTTAGTTCAGTGCTTATCCTATGGGAAAGACATTTCTGGAGAACCACAATGGATTACACCTTTTTCCAACTTTCCTCAGACAAAACTTACTGATTTTTAAAAGATTTTAGATTCACCCTACACAACTTGGCCAACTGCAGTTGGCCAGGGGAAATGAAAGAGATTATGTCAATAAATTAAGAAATTAACTCTATTAAATATTGACCATATTTAACAGCCCTCATATGTCAGTCATTACAAAGAGAAATCAAACCTTTCTGAAGGAAGAGAAGAAAACAGGCGAGATTCAAAGTGCTTCAGACACTAAATATGCTGTGGGAATTACTGTAAAATTTAGAAATAACTTTCTCATTATATCTGACAGCAATTATAATTTCTGCGATGTCATTCCAGAATTTAGTCTAAGAGAGACTGACATTTCTAAGAAAAATGAAAATTTCCTTTATTGCTCTGTAAAGTGAGTGTGTTTTCTTTGATTATAGCCAAGAGGTAGGATTCTATCATAACTGGGTTGTAGGAAACTGAAAATCACTACAGTGAGCAGCAATCCAATCTGCCTCTTTTTCAAAGATGAGGAAATCCATGGTTTGGCCATTTTAAGACATTTTGAAAATCATCTTATCTGATGAAATCCATACCTAGTCAGCCTTCCATAAAGCACAATTTCACAGGAGAAAGACTCAAGTAATCAGTGCGAAAAGAGGTATAAGAATGATGACATCTTCTGCTTTCCAACATCCAGGTGCGCAACTTGACCTAGCAGCAAACACATCTCCATATGCTGATTTTTAAACAGTTGCTCTCTTGAGTGTCAGCTTTAATGAAGGACATAATGGGAAATTTCAGGAATAGCTGGAAAACAGTATTCTCATTTTATCAACGTTTTTATATCCAGAAATATTCATGCCTCACCTTCACCTTGAGCAAAGACCCTTCTGAGCCATCTCAGAAAATCAAGAAGGGTTAAGTGAGGTACTGCCAGCAAAAACATAACTGACTTCAGATGAAATGAAGAAAGTACCACAGAGAGTGACGGGAAAGAATAAAATGATAAAGAGTGGGGAGAATATCACAGCACTGAAAACTAAAACTAAGCTAAAAATTATCTTGGTTAAAACACTGGCCAGAGTAAAACTGTAAACAGAGGAATCTGCCATAATCCAGGGCATCTTGAGGGGCCTACAAAAAGACAAGCACCAGCAGGAAGACTAAAAATTTGGGTTAAGGTCACTCAAAGTCAAAACAGGCTGAGGTCAAAAGGGATCCGACGTGTGTGGAATCACCATTTTTGGAGATATTCAAACCCTGATTAGACATAGCCCTCAGCAATTTGCTGTAGTTGATCTTATCTGAGAGTGCAGTTGGATGTGGTGATTTCCAGAGACCTTTCCTAACCTCAGCCAACCTGTGTTTCTGTTGGATGGCCTGATAACAAGAGATATGCTATTTTTGTTTTTTTCCCAGCAAAGACCTATCTATCCATACTAAAGATCTGCATTCCCTTTGGATATAAATGTCCATCTACCTTGAATTGTATGGCCAGGAGGTGTGCATTTCCTTTAAAAGTATGGTGGTTCTGGCATCAAAATTTGAGTAGATGCACATTCTGCAAGCATAAAGGTCCTGGAATTTGGTCAAGATATTCTACAAACTAGTTTGGCTTCATTCTCCTCTCTGGATTTAAAATGGTGAAAGTGACACCAGTAGATAAGTATCAGGCCTGGCACATTTTCAAAAGTCTGATATCTATAATGAGAAAGCAGTATAAACCAAATCTCCTCCTGCTATAACTTCATATAAATCAAAGAGGTAGCTGGAGAATGAAGTTGCTAAGCCACTGTCCCTCATATTTGAAAAATCATGGCAGACAGGTGAAGTTCCCAACAACAGGAAAAAGGGAAATATAGCCCTCATTTTCAAGAAGAGGAAAATGGATGAGCCGGGGAACTACAGAGCAGTCAGCCTCACCTCTGTGCCTGGAAACATCTTGGAGCAGATTCTGCTGGAAGGCATGATGAGGCACATGAAAAACAATGAGGTGCTTGGTGACAGCCAGCATGGCTTCACTAAAGGGAAATCCTGCCTGACCAACCTGGTGGCCCTCTATGATGGGACTATGGAACTGATGGACAGGGTGTCATGGTACAGGTCAATTTTGTACAGGGAAATTTGTCTGGATCACCATTAAAAAAAGTGGCTGTTCAAATGGGTGTGTAGTATTTGGCATAAATCTGAGGTAGAGCAGTTGATGTCATCTATCTGGACCTGTGCAAAGCCTTTGACAGTGTCCCACACTACATCCTTGTCTCTAAGTTGGAGAGACATCAATTTGATAGGTGGACCACTTGGTGGATAAAGAACTGGCTGGATGGCTGCACGCAAAGAGTTATGCTCAATAGCTCTATGTCCAGCTGGAGACCAGTAACGAGTGGTGTCCCTCAGGGATTGATGTTGGGACCTGTCTTGTTCAACGTTTTTGTCAGTGACATGGACAGTGGGATTGAGTGTGCGCTCAGCAAGTTTGCTGATGACACCAAGCTGTGTGGCTCAGCTGATATGTTGGAGGGAAGAAATGCCATCCAAAGGGACCTTGACACACTTGTGAGACTAGCTGATGCCAACTTGATGAAGTTTAACCATGATAAGTGCAAGATCCTACAGGAGGTTAGGGGCAATCCCAGGCACAGCTACAGGTTTGAGGGGAGATGTGATTCAGAGCAGCCCCGAGGAGAAGGACTTGGGGGTGTTGGTCGATGAGAGAATGATCGTGAGCCGGCAGCGTGCTCTTGCTGCCCAGAAAGCCAACCGTATCCTGGGCTGCATCAAAAGGAGTGTGACCAACAGATCGAAGGAGGTGATCCTGCCCCTCTCTGCTCTTGTGAGTGTGCAGTTCTGGTGTCCTCAATACAAAAAGGACATAGAGCTGTTGGAACAAGTCCAGAGGAGGCCACAAGGATCATCAGGGGACTGGAGCACCTCCTGTATGAAGATGGGATGAGAAAGTTGGGTCTGTTCCTCCCGGAGAAGAAAAGGCTGTGTGGAGACCTCATGGCAGCATACCAGTTTCTGAAGGGGGCCTATAGAGATGCTGGGGAGGGACTCTTCATGAAGGGCTGTAGTGATAGGACAAGGGGTAACGGGTTCAAACTTAAACAGGGGAAGTTTAGATCGGATATAAGGAAGAAATCCTTTACTGTAAGGGTGGTGAGGCGCTGGAATGGGTTGCCCACGGAAGTTGTGAATGCCTCATCCCTGGCAGTGTTCAAGGCTAAGGTTGGACACTGCTTTGGGTGACATGGTTTAGTGTGAGGTGCCCCTGCCCATGACAGGGGGCTTGGAACTTGATGATCTTAATGTCTTTTCCAACCCTAAGTGGTCTAAGATTCTATGATTCCATGATTCCATAATACAGACACAGTCCTGTGGGGAGGAGTCTCAAAATCTTCATGTAATTTAATATTCCTGAAATCAGGAATTAAAAGAAATGTGTCCACTTTGCCATAGCTTCATAAGCAGAACTCCCCCCTGCAGTCACAGAGGATGCTTCTCTGAAGATGGACTAGGACATTACCCCCCAAAACACTTATGTTCTGTCATCATCATTCAGTTTTCAAATAAGACACAAAATAATGTCTCTGCCACATTGTATTTACTGCTGTGGTTTTCCAAACATCAGATCGTTTCAAAAAGGAGATACTGCTACATTCCACATGATGGCAGGAGATCTGTTTTTCTTCTTGCAAAACCAGAGCTTACAGTTTAAGGTTGTCTGATTAAATATAGCAAGATAACTAATCTCCCATACTCTCTAATATGTTTTATAAGAATGTGTCTCAAGACATGCTCAGAAGGGAAAATTCTTCTTCATATATTAAAAAAAAAAAATAATCAAACATGCTGAAGCAGTTTTGCAAAGTTTACCTAAATGACAAAATAAGTGCCTTGTAAAATAATACATACAAGTAAACTGGTTCTTCAGGGCAGATTTACAATGCTTACTTTGCTTTTATTGAACATAATTAGGTTAACTTGCTAAAGTTTTTTAGAATGCAGATTTTGTTCTTTATATTTTCCTATTTTTTCAGTAGAAGGGAAATTTAAGGCATAATTTAATTTGAGTGATTTTAGATTTTGTTTTAGTACAGGGATTTTCTGCCTATACTTTCCAACTTAAGAAAAATTAGAAAGATTAGGTCTGTTTTTCTTTTTTTCTGGAAGTTAAGGGGCTTCAGTGTGTTTTTTTCCATAGTGCTTTTGGAGCACTTTAATTGAAAAATCTAGCATGGGATTTGTCACAAATATACATCAAAAATGTTCATGTGATTAGTAGGCAGTGTCATACCAAGAAATATTTTTAAAAACATGAATTTTTAATATTAGTCTTTTACTTGCTTGAATTTAATTTTGATATTATTTCTTTTCATTCTCTACCAGCCACCTATTATTTACATATATGAAAAATAAAGAAAGAATAAAAACTAAAATTACATACATAATGACTCTTTTCATTGGTTACTCATACTTTGAAACAAAAATCCAGAGATAATCTCATATAATTTCTTGTTTTTCTCTTGCATGTAGCTCATATTTAAGCAATATACATGAATCACTGAATACTTATGCAAGAGCATGTTCTGCTAAAATAGTGCACCAACTTCATCCTGTGTTTTCCTCTATCAGGGAGTGCCCAATTGTTTTGTCAAGCTCCTCTTTATTAACTTGTTTTTAGGTCCGGAAAACAGTCATAATATATATCCTGATAGCATTTCAGGCTCCCATTACCAGCATTGTGCTGTTTCCAAAGCTGTTAATGACAAAATAAAATGAGATGGTGGACATATATTAAAGAAGTTATTTAGACACTAAAGACACTAAAAGATAAGTTAAATACATGAATTCTATAATTTTCAAGCATGAAATTGGTTTTTATTGACTTTTTTTCACCATCTGTCTCAACACCCCATATGTGGCTGAGCTGAAGCCGTGGGTACAGTTTGCAGGACAGAGACGCTGGTGTTTCCTCAGATTCTTCTGACTTAGTGCGCGACAGGAGCAGTTCAAACAGGGTTCGTCCATCTACCAGGCATAGAAAGCCAGGGACAGACTCCAGCTTGGGAATCACAGTTGGCTGCATGTTGGTCAGAAGCTACACAGTGCTCACCTCTTTCCTATAGTATCTGCAGTTTATAAGCTATGGAAATGAATATAGTCCTGAGGATTACTTGGTCCTTGAGAAAACATGGGGCCAACATGCTTAAAATTTAACTTTAATGGCTCTAAACCTATCTACTAGATATTCCCCTTTGGTTATATAATGCTGCCAGCAGAGTAAAGCATGTTGTTTAAAATATAAGTTCATCAAAGGCTGGCATCTCCTTCTTTAATAAACTTTCGCTTTGTGTATTTGACTCTTACTTGATCATTTTAACTGCTTTTTAGTACTTTTAGCTCTGGGGAGACAACTTAGCTTTTGGCTCAGATATTGGGAACGGAACTGCAGGATAATTTTCAATTATAATATCTCTCTTATTGATGATGAATGATACTCAAGATAGAAAACAAAAACCTGAGCATGATAACCTAGTTTTAACTTGTAACCTAAACAGATGTGATCTGTGGACTTTGAGACTTAATAGAAATGGAATGTCAGATTATTATTCTCTGATACTTTCTAGAGACAAATTTTGCTGAATGAGAGCTGATGACAATTTAAAAAGAAACCACATTTTTGCACTGATTGGTGCTTAAAAAGCAGTATCAGCACTGTAACTCTCCCTTGTTTGGTGCTCTGTAGCTTCCTTTCAGCATGTCTTTTAACTTGGACTAAAACCTAAGCCATCACTTTTATATAAGTTCTTAGTCTGTTTTATGTCCCAATGCTCATGAGCTACTACGAAATTTCTGTGATTAACTTGTAGACACTTGAGGGAAATATTTAACTATGAGCTTCACTTATCTCATCTGCTTTATAATTTGATCTTGAAAAATCAAACCAAAAACTCCCCAACAACCCCTCTGAATTTTAAGCAAAAGTAGACTTGGTTGTGCCCCTTTAATAAAAGTGAGGGTGAACTTTAGAGAAACTGAAGAAGCTGTTTCTTTTTTCAATACAAATGTGATCTTGAAAATCCACAAATCAAAATGCTTATCTTGTGTTGGTGCCAGCACATAACGCATGACTCCTTGGTAGAAGAATGTCTACCTGTAGAATGCATTATTAGCCTATTTAGCTTCATGTGCTGTGCTGACCTACTTTAAGTTATTCTTAATAATGTACAGCACTGGAGCAATATTGACTCATGTATTATTTCTCATATACCATGAGGCATTGATAATGCATTGCATTCTTTCCTCCAAAGTGAAGATATGGTTAAATCAAACAGGTCCTAATGTGAACTCCAGCAAATGAAACTTATTGGTACTTGTACAAGCAAAATCATATTTTATAAGGAAGGTATTTCACTCTGCCTCCCCTGATAAATGTTTCCTTAAATATTCCATTGCTATTTTTATGGTGGGTAAGATGGGGTTTCTGGTTTTAGTAGGATTTACTATCACATTTCACAGTAGGTTTTCTTGCTTGTGTCTAGAAAGACTGTCGTACATGCTTTAAAAAGTACTGATGAATCCTCCCAGAAAGAAAATCTTACAGAAATCCCTTTAAAAGAAGTATTGTTACAAAGGAATTATATCACAAACAAAAAAAGAAATCTGAGATATTAACAGCAAAAATCAACATAATTCATATAAAGTTAATAAATTACCCCAAGGACTTGGACACCTTCTGAGTCTAACAATACTGAATTCCTGATGAGGGAAACTAAAGAAGAGACCCATAAATATAATTGTTGTTGGTTCTATGTGTGGCCAACTACAGAACAAACATTTTTATATATTTATGTGAACTTGAACTTTTTGGTGAATCTTTAAAAAATTCCCTGCCCACTGCAATACTGCTTTTCACTATGATTATTTCCTAGGATGAACAAACTGACTCTGGTTGATGACTGGATATATTGCAGTGCCGAAATGCAAGAACTCTGATCATTTCTCCTTTCCCTCTGTATCAGGGTAGCTTGCATCTAAGAAGCAACAGCAATATAAGCCATCAAACCCTGGAAATACAAAGCCAAATTTCTGACATTTCACATATAGCATTTAACTTATGAATTAGTTTTCTTTTCAAAGCAGGCTGTGCTTCTTTTCAATAAATGCACTGCAAATGTCATTAGCAGCTCTACTTGCAGTATGAAATTCAGACTTATGAACCTATGTTAACATCCTTAACTTCAATCCTTCTATTATCTTTATGGTTGCGATGCATTTGTGAAGCACGACTAAGTCAAGTGAAACAGCAGTGTTCCTGTACTTTCAAATAAGGGTACACAGGGTAAGAATCAACTCAGATAATCTAAGTTTATATTGACTTACTTTAAAACACTGACTGCTTTCTATAATTCATTAATGGGTCTGACAGTTCTGTACCGAAATAATTAACGAGCTCTATTAAGTGTTAATAATTTGGCTTTTTTTTTTTTTAACAAATTAAACTTTCCTCAGATTTTTTAGCTTTAAACCTTGGGTAATACTTCAATTTGCTGAGGAGTTTCAAGAAAATTAGTTAATTAGGTTTTCAGAGATCTAATCTGCTGGATATTGGCCTTCAAAACTGTTTGTACATGTAGTATCATGGCTTTTAAATCTGTACCAGTTTTAAAAGCCTCCAACTACAGAAAGAATATTTTTTTTCTTTTAAATACCAGAATTAATTGTTCTTCCTGGAATATGGGACTATTTTGTTAATATGCAACAAGGAAATAACATTTCTAGGATTATGTGAATATAAAAGTTCCAAAGGAAAGGAAAAAAAAACTTTGGTAATATTCTCCAGCACAGTCTAGAGAAATAGTTTGAATGTTTTGAAAAAGTTTAAAAGATGATTTTTATTTTTAACTCTCTTTTTGGTATTTTTCTGCACTGATGTTTAAGGGCATAAAGATAGATATGGATGATTTTTAGGAATTTGTAATGGGTAAGACAAGGATTTTATCCTTTATTTATTTATTTATTTATTAACAAGACTAACCTCTAATTAAAATGCCCAGTCGCTGAAGTAATGGCCCAAACTCATTGAGACACCTGCACTTGCACATCCTTGTAAATGCTGTGGTGATATGTGTAATGGGAGGGACGCATCCAAATCACAGGAAGAAAAGGATGGGTGAGTGTGCTGGAAAGCCTCCCTGTGACTTGAATGGTGCCTTCAGCACCTCTACAATTAGATTTATTACTATTGTTGTTATTATTATTATTATCCTAAATACAAATGCACTTTGGTTTTACCCAGACAGTTGCAGAGAAGGCAAGGTCAATGTAGCAACTAGGCGCTTTGAAGTAAGTCTTTTCCCACATGAGATGTGGAATAGCTCCCTTATGGATCTGAGCAGAAAAGCTTTGGAAACAAAAGCTCATAGGCACTACCTTTAATGTGCATTAAACATGGCCTACCACTGGACATAGCAACCCACAAATTCACTTTATTCACTCCTTACTTTTTTTCCCAGATATTACAGGATAGGATCAATTTGTGGAATATAGTGCACATACCAGTGGTATCTGCAAGTTTGTGTGGTTTCAGCTTCTTACCCCTGTGCAAAAAATAGCAGATTTAACTCAGAGATTGGAAAGTCCATAAACGAAAGGAAAAAACTACCAGAAATGTGTGTTTCATATAAATTTCGTATGTGTCACATAGTCCTCTACTGCACTGACAAATCCACTAAGTAGGCAACACTCAGCACTGGAACTCTTCTCAAGATTAGATGCCCTTCCTCCAGTGCGACATCTCCCTTCCCAAATAATGGGCCAAAAGTCAATAAACGAGTGTGAAGGTCCTTGATATCTCAAGGAAGTATTTTGCTCAGGGACTTACACCTGGATGAGGGACAAGGAAGGTCCACATGATTGCAGAAGAGGTTATTAAAGGGCAGGAGAAGTGGATTTTATGAGATCTTTGATTGCCTTCTATCTTCCCAGAAGACCTATGGCTGGCTCTACATTAGTTGTGAAGTATAATCATAACACAGAATCATAGAACTGATGAGGCTGGAGAAGACCTTTAAGATCATCAGGTCCAACAATTACCCCAGAATTGCAAATACTACCACTAAATCATATCGCTGAAGGCATCATATACATGGTTTATATCCAGGGTGGTTTTATCTATACACTCTCACAGGAGTGTGTACTTATAGAAAGCCCCTCTCCCAAATGTAATATAAAAAGCATTGGGAAATCATTATGTGTGTTTTATTCCAGAACAGAAGTCTCCAGTTTCTGTCTCAGTTTGAAAATGCTACTGAAAGGCTTGTGCATAGTGTTATTCTGATTTTAGGAAGCTGTATCACTGTGTGATTCAGAGCAGACTCAAACCAGTTGTTTCCCAGTTTGCTGTTGTAAATAACATGATTGGCATTCTCTTTGCCGTACCTCATCTTCCCTTAGATTAATGATTCCTAAGATGAAAATAACTTCTCAGAAAAAAAAAAAAAAAAAAGCATTTATTGACATTCTGTACTGAAAAATATCCTATTGGAAAAATTCCTAAGCAGCTCCCTCTATAGATGCAAGTGCTATCAGTGCATGTATACACTTTATTTCATTGTACCATTATTGACATTGACAAAGAATTTCTTATCTCTAGCTTTTAAAGATCAGCGAGACATCAACACGATTTCTCTTCAATGAGACACACTAACACATGATGAAATTAGGCTGCAGTGCTGAGTTCATTAAAGGTGCTGTTCTAAGGAAGATAAGTAGTCAGTTTTTCCAGCTAAAAACTGACCTTGGAGATTTTAGCTATTGTATATAAAATGTGAAGTTGCTGTATAAATTGTGAAGACCCATTTTCATAAGATTTAAGCATGTGCACTCTTGTTCTCTATTTCTAACGGACTGTATCTCTAGGTCACACTGTTACAAGATCTCAGGGTCTCAATATTCTCTGTGATCGATATAATCTTTACCTTTCTCATCATCATGATGTGCAGTAACAAGCACAGCATTTGCTGACCCTGGGTTTTCACAAACCAAAGGAAATGGCAGTGGGAAAGAAAGGTTTTAAGCAGAAGCAACAAGATCAAGCCCATTTTGGTTAATATGCATGTGAATTAGTGTACTGTGGGTGGATTTAGCCAGTTATGAGGAGGAAAGTATGTTTACTCTGGTACTACGTGTCCCAGACACATGCAGTGTACTGCTCCCCTCTCTGCAACAATGTGAACCTGTATTTGCAGAGTCTTCTAAACCAAAGCAAACCAAAACAGAAAACTGAACTAAAAGAGGCATCCACACTTTCACTGCTTTAATATAAAGACTGCAAGTTGCACCTATAGCTCAACAGCATGATAAAAAAAAATCTTCCAGTTTAATAACTAAATTCATTTCTCTTTCCTTGAACTAAAGACGCAGTTATTAAAGCCAGACGGATCACTGGCAGTTTTTCCCAGCTTACACTGTAAGCTGAAAATGGCACTCTCATCACACAATTAATTAATGTTCTTGATGCAGAGAGATATGGGATAGATTTACGTTCCACATGATATTGAATAACTCACATGTAATATTGCTTTGGCATGCTTTATGTTCCTGGAGTTAAAGTGCACATCAATAGCTCAATGCATTGATAACCTGAGTGTCAGTACAGATATAAAACCTGATTCTCCTTGAATTTTGCACTGTTTTCAGCACACTGGTCTCCTGGAAATAGACCATTGTTGGTGCTATGAAAGTGGCACACAAATAAGAAAAGCTGAATGATATAATCTTGTACAAAACAGATTTTTCTTTTTATGTTTTTGCTTTTTTTTTTTATTTTGTTTGTGCTTTTTTAATTTCTTTTGTTAGCTGTTTTTTGTCTTGCTGAAGAGGTACCTTGAGAGGTATTAAACACTTTTTGGGTCTTTTGAACGTGAACCATTTGCTTTCCTTTTTCCATTGCCTGGATTTTGTCTTGCCTTGGCTGAACCAGCCACTTCCAAGTACAGCTCAGGTCTTTATTGGTTTCAATGTGGCATCACTGGCCTTAAGGTATAAAATTACTTACTAGAATAGAATGCTTAATAATAGAATGAAACAACTTAGCTGGACAGGACCTACAATCATTACTTTTCTGGTCCAACTGCTGCTATTGTCCTCTGTTTCAGTTCCAAGGGCTAGAAACAGCGCAGTTGCTATTACACAGCCCCTCAGAGTGCTGTTTTTTTCACTGGGGTGATAAAGATATGTTTCAAATTAGGAGCTGTAGTGATAGGACAAGGTGTAGTGGGTTAAAACTTAAACACAGAAGTTTAGATTGGGTATAAGGAAGAAGTTCTTTACTGTAAGGGTCGTGAGGCACTGGAATGGGTTGCCCAGGGAAGTTGTGAATGCTCCATCGCTGGCAGTGTTCAAGCCCAGATTGGACAGAGCCTTGGGTGACATGGTTTAGTGCGAGGTGTCCCTGCCCGTGACAGTGGGGTTGGAACTGGATGATCTTAAGGTCCTTTCTAATCCAAAATACTCTATGATTCTATGAATGCTTTAGAGAGCACTATAAAGGCACGTGAAAGTATTTGGGGGTGCACAGTTTGTTAGGATTCTATCAAAGCATTACATAAGACAGAGGGATGGCAGAATGGGGTTTTGACATTGTTTCCTTACTGTCAATAACAGCAGTTTTACATTTACAGGTATAACATTCATTATTTCTTTTGCTTTCTTTCTTTATTTCCCTCTGTCCTTCCAAACTAGACAAAATTTTGCTACTAAGCAAGCTCATAAATAGGCTTCATGATGTCTCCAGAGATAGATAGAAAGAAAACATGAAAGTTCACATAGCTCTAGTGATGTGGCGATATCATACCAGCAGAATTTTCATTCAAATCTTTGGATCTAAGTGCAGTAAAACTGGTGTGTCATAAGACTCAGTTCTATACTTAACCAGCCTGCTCTCCTGGTAAGATATAATCTCATATAATTTGAAAAGAGATAAGATCAATTGGGAGGAAATTTTGTGTCAATAAGCTTAGAAGGAGTTTTTGTTTGCCTGGTAGCACATCATTTCACTTGCTATTCGATCTGTAAAATGCATAGGCTGTCATATAAACTGTGCTTTTGTAACAACAACAACAACAAATCTAGTGTTTTCCAAGTAGTGAACCTTATAGTGATAAGGATAAACTAATGTCTCTTTTTTACACATGAGACACTGAGGAATAGAAAACTAGAATATGATTCATTTCAGAAAATTTTAGGCATACATATACGTTTTTGACATCTTTAACTGAACTTTTCCTCTCCAGCTCTCTTTACAGTTAGGGGTGAAAAGCAGGCATTTCTAGGCATGATTCATCTGACCTCACGGAGAAGAAGCTTTGAGAATATGATAAATGGTGCTCTGGGTTTCACAGGGTGTATCGACCAGATTTCCCCTGACCATAAAAAGAAACTGGAACTACATGCAAATGCTTAGACACTTTCATTGTCACCATCTATATTTGTTCAGATGAATCCTATCCATTTTGAGCAACACTTCAGGAAGTCAGCGATGGAATAGCGTTTCCCATGGGTCAGTATTCTGACCACCTCTCAGAAACCTGAAAAGCAGGCTTTGTCAAACAAAATGTCAATGCAACTCTCCCTTTATACCTTGCAGCCTTTATCCCCAGCTATCCTATCTCACTATGAACTTCTATTATTTGCTACCTAACCAGTAAATGTGCTACACCACTTAGTTGAATGCTTAAAAGACCGACAGATTCCATTGCCAGTGTCATTATGATAGATGTTGAGAGAAAAAAAGAGTAAAAACATCTCCAGGTTATCTCAGATCCTTCCTTTATGGGCACTTGATCTCTGGTGGAATTAACCTCGTTCATTTTTGTGCATTTAGTCCACAAAACAGCAGAGAAAGATGTCCAGCATGTGGCTCTTGAGCCACATCTGTCACCTGTGACAGCGTTACAGCTGAGGGACAACCTGTGCATAGGACAGGAGTTCCCAAACTAAGCCAATTTCTTGGATATGGAAGGAAGTCAGGCAGGGCTGCTAATGCAGGATCACCCAACCCACATCCATTGGGCAACAGCATGAATTTGACAAGAGCTGTGGATCTTGGCTATGAAACGTGGCAGGAGTTCCCTCCATCATTGCCGCCCCAAGCTCCCTACCTCTCTCCCCCATACAAAGGTTTCAGAATGCAGCTCATGGAATCAGGGAGGTAGGATGGGAACAACAGTATCCAAAGAACATGGATAATTGCTTGAAATTAATACCAACAATTGCACAATCACATGTGAAAGAGTTATATTACACAATTTCTTACATAACACCTAATCTTAACCTAATTCTGTTCCACTGCATATGCCTTATGCTAAACTAGTGCTGTCATTTAAGAGGAACAATATCCCTATTTAACTAAAGTTAAAAATCGGATGTTACAGCTCTTGAATTATTCAGGAATCTGATGAAAAAGTAACATTTCTAGGTTTACTGAGGTTTATTCCTTTTGAGACATTTTTGCCATAATATCATTTGCTATCTGAACTCCTGGGATACTGATGTAGATTATTAAATTGTGCCTGAAGTAATTCCTAATGGTTTTAAAAGGAGTCAAAAAATGAGCTCCTTAACAGAAAACGACAGTACATTTCCCTGTCCCAGTCTTTGATTTTCTTTTTCAGCAGGATACTCCCAGTTGACTTAAAGGCATTTTGTATTTCAACAGGCACTTTTCCCACTCTCAGTAACCTCAAGAGTAATCTTACTGCTGTTAAGGAATGTGCCTTATTTTTGAATGTTTTCATGAGCCTCAAATTCTGTGTCATTGAAACAAGAACAACGGAGTGTTTTAAAGCAAATCAGTATCTCAGAATCAAATCTGCCTGGATGAATTGCTAGCTACTGTTGTTATAATTATTGAACGTAGCTCTTAAACTGTAGTACTGTGCACATTTTTTAAGCACTCATACCCTTAAAATCTGGAATCACATTTTCAGTTTCTAATGTGTATTCGGATTTCTAATGGAAACCAAGGTCCTCTCTGGCTTTTGGTGGCAATTTCTCAATAGGATCAGATTATGGAGAGGTTTGCTCCTTAAGAAATTACCCATCTGCCTCACTTAAAAGGTGGCTGTTGAAAGAGATCTGTACACAGTTAGACTTCGCTGAACTTCTGCTGAAGGTCAATTTGTAACTGTGATCACTGCAGCTTTGCCCCATTCCCTGCAAAATGCAACCCAGAAGAATCCTACAGTATCCTCCTGAGGAGTCTTGCAATATCCAGTTTCTGCTCTGCAGTATAGAGGAGTTGCCCAGAGATACGCAGGGGTTTTGTAATCCAGGAAACAGTAAACAGTCCTTTCAATGAGTTTGTCACAGGACATTAAGCACGAAGGCATGGTATAATATGGTCTCAGTGCTTCTTAGGCTGCATGTTGATTGTTCTGACAAGTTAAACTTATCTCCAGCTATCATTAGACGTAATGTAGCCTAGAGGTGATAAGAAAGTAGGCCTTTGCAGCTGGAGTATCCTCTTCCCTACAGTTGTAGAAAGATAACACTATGGTCAGCTGAGGCTGGACAAATCTAACAACGTACTAAGACAAGTAGGACTCTACCTTGGAAAAGTGTCTGCTGAGAATGACTGATCTGTACATTTTCAAACTGTATGCTCCTTTAATATGAGGAAAATACATTTCTTGCATGCTGCAGTGAACTAAATGCCACAGGTTGTTGTGTGGGCAAAAGGAAGAAATCCACTGCTTCAGATAACTACTATCATCTGAGAAAAATGGCAGCAAAAAGAGAGGGGTCCTACATGCTGGAGAATATGCTAGTTCAGGGCTCTCCTTCAAGGGACTTCAAAAAGAATGCAGTACCTTCCTGTTTTAGCGTCAGACAGTATTTGGTTTGCATTTTAAAGAGATGTAAGTTTAGAATGATGAGATGTTTTACTTCAAGTGTGTTAAGTGTATATGGTTCAGCTCTTCCCAATTGATGGCTGCCTAAAGAGCTAACAGATCTTCTAAGTCCTTTGCTAGCCATCATCACTTCTTTCATGCTTTTATATTTGCAGCTACCGTTCTCATAAGCATCCTACAATACACACTAGAGACCTCCATACTCCCCTGAGCTAAAAACGGAGGTCATAATGATTCCTGTACTAATATTTTGCCAGTAACATATTCATCATTGCTTATTCATTGGAGGGGTGAAAACTGTACTGGAAATATCTTGTTCAAATGTACAATCTGTAACTTAATGTGAATATGTGTTGATTTAGTTTCATTCTGTGTGAATTTATGTCACTCAATTTCAGGAATAAAATAGGCTTTGGTTACAAAAAAGCATCAGGATGGCAGCTATTGAAAGACACACGCACTATCTCTGTGCCTTGTAGATTTTCTAACATAAAGCATCAATTAGCGAATCATGATATTCAGGTCATAACTCTCATAATGAAAGAATGAACCGTTTTCTGTATCAGGAGACAGGGTAACAAAAAAAGTGGCTGTATTGGTGACATAAATCCAATTTGTTGATATATTGAGAAGGATTTTGTTTGTATTGCTTAGGTTACAGTTGGCTTTATTAATCAGACTAAATCAAAGTTATTACTCTGTCTCTTTAATCACTGCAGCTTTCTTGGTACCTGTTAAGGGGCCTATACGAGAAGGAGAAGGGCAATAATTACAGTAAATTTTTTTGGGGCACAATGAGTCCTGAAATTACTCAAATCATGATGCTAAGCACTGCTGTCCTGGGTTCAGCAGTAGCAGTCATTTTTTCTTCTTGTTGGTAGCTGATGTAACACTGTGTTTTTGACTTTTGGCCTTGGAATAAGGCAATAACAACAATGCTTTTAGTTACTGCTCAAGTGTCTCATCTGACCAAGGACTCTCTGAGTCTCATGCTCTGCCAGGGAGTAGGGAAGCTGGGAGAAAGCAGAGACAGGACACCTGACCCAAACTAGCCAAAAAAACTATTCCATACCACAGCCCTTCATGCCCAAGATGTAAAAAAACTGAGGGCAGGGACACAGAAGTCTGTGTGTGGGGGGTTCACTGCTGGGTGGGTCTTGATATTGGTCGTGGGGTGGTGAGCAGTTATATTCCCTTCCCTTGTTATTTCCCTTGTCATTATTATTATTGGTGGTAGCAGCAATGGACTGCTCTTAACCCATGAGAGTTATATTCTTTCGATTCTCTTCCTCATCCTCCTGGGAGCAGGAGGGAAGGAAAGAGGGGGGAGTGAGGAGCAAACTGAGTCACAGCTGGGCTGAAACCACAACTGGAAACATAAATTCCTAATCCTTCAGGACATAGTAGCCCTGTCTCACTGTTGTAGGATTGTATAAGAACACTTTATATACCACTCTGAAGTTCTCACTATTTGACGATAGAGTGATCATATACTATTCTCTTTAAAAAGCAGAGGGAATGGGGGTATGATGTAACTGAGTATTAAACCCATTGTTTCCCTTTATGAAGACTACCAAAAAAATTTCTCCTTTTCAGTATGCAGAAAAGCTCATCTTGCACTGAGGTACTTCACCTGTCACTTGTGATTAATTTCCCATTCTATCCATTGTCTCACTCTGATTATTAATGATAATGCTTTATGACTAGCGCCTGCTAAATACTCTATTGCCAAACAGGTAACAACACTCTTGTTCAAACAGATACATGGTGGAGGGGACCAGCTCAACAGGCAGATGAGCCCATATGTTCTTGGACAAGGGCTTGAATTCAGTTCGAGCTGGGATCTTCACCTCTTAGCAGATATGTCTTCTGTGGTACCTTTGCAATGCGTTGTGAATTCCTCACAAGCAGGAAAGACAACCATAACAAAATCATCTTGAAAGTCAGCCTGTGTTGCAAAGTCCATGGAATATCAGACGAAGGATACAGCTGATGTCCCTCTCTTCCAATCCTGCAGTACTCCCTGCCTCATCCTTGGCAGTGTTCATGGCCAGATTGAACAGGACCTTGAGAAATTTGGACTAGTGGAAGTTGTCCATGCCCATGGTGTGGGGGTTGGATGATCTTTAAGGTCCTTTTCAATCCAAACCATTCTATGAGTCTATGATTCTTTCCTTCAAACACTCCAGCACTGTTACCAGTGAATACCCAACACATGATTATTTTCCCACCACTAGTAGAACCAGACACTGCCATTTTATCTCATGTTAAGCAAGGCAAGGTCAACCCTCGGCTGCAGGGAAGGGAGGGGAGAAAGCTTAAAGTGCTGACCACATTTAACTACTTTGCAGAAAAAAACAACAGGTGTCTACTTTCCAATCAGATCTCACACTAAGATCATTATCACGCATTAAGTATATCATTATTAAAAAATAAAATATACTTTAAAGCTTCCTATCCTAAAACTGATCAGTGCCCTACTATTGCTTCTGCTTATCTCTGATGTTCATTACACTTCTAACTTTTCACAGAAGAGGTTATGAGCTTAAATTGGGTCGCACTTAGACATTGTACAACATGCACAGAGTAAACAATATATGGGACCCAAGCAGCTTGCAATCTAGAAGGCAAGATGCAACAGGTGGGTGAAGCAAAGAAGCAGGTGGGAGTGGGGAAATCATAATGATAGGATGTGCTAACACTTGTACGATTCATAGATGAATCATCAAAATAGCTGATCTGGGGCTGTTTTTCCTCTGTCACATAAGACAAACCTTGGAATTACCATTGATTTGGGTTTTGTCCATGTGAAAAGTCCTGAAGAGTTCAGAAGTGGATTGGTTTAATGAGATATGAACTTGTTCAAGGAACCGAAAGTGGCATACTTACGATGGATATGCAAGTCCAAAACCAAATTTGCACCATTGCCTAATTCATCTGCCTCCATACAAGGGTTCTTACTACTGATTAATTATTCAGCATTAATTTGGTGAAGAGCCATGCACTGATCCAAATGGGAACTTGAAGTTATGGTGAAAATCCAAATTACATAAGGACCCTTAGAGGAGGGGAAATCTCAGTGTCCGTGCTTGCCTGAGTGTCATATATGCCTCAATTGCATTAATTACTGCTGCTGATTACCAGACATACAGAAGGCCAATTCAGAGTGACCAAGAAACAGAGAGAAGGACTCAAATGAATCCAGAAGACTAAAAGCTTGGAGGAATGGCAGGGAGAAGGTAAGGAAGATCTCTAGGGGGGAAGGGGTACTGCAGGATTTTGAGAATGTGGTAGGAAACTGGCAAGGGAAACAGTGCCAAAATATGGCTCTGCAGAGATACATTTGAATGTATACAGGAAATACTTTGTGGTCTTATTCCGTCTTCTCTGAGAACATGGAAAGTATCTCAGCATCTTCACACTACACCGTGGAACCCACTGACCCTGGGTAGGGCAACCATGATGACAGCACCTCTCTTAGTTATAGAGCAAGAAGAAATGCCTGAAAGGTAAAGCTGGCCTATTTTTTTAACCCTGACTGTAGCGTGTCACTCACCTCAGGCTAGAACACAGCATCTTAGTATAGTTAATCCCATAATGTTATAGAATCTGTATTGCCCAAAGTCTATCAATCAAGATCTAAAAGAATCTAAGCCAAATTTTACTTTGACACAGTTACAGGGTGAATTCTCCAGCTTATGCTATGCCCAAGGTAAAACCATTTAGTCATCATCAGGTGTTTTTTTCATACTTTGCAATACAGGTATAAAATCTGTTCCCATAAATAAAGACTAAGCTTCAATGACTCTAATTGAACTATCCATGAAGCAAAAACTGATGCTTGTTTCTGTGTTCCAGGTTGTATAACTTCGAGTTCACATGCAATGCCTAACAAATAAACCTGTGAGAAATACTTAAATTAAACCTTGCCACATCTCTGATAAACAGTTACAATTGGCAACGGGGAATAACTTGGACTAGAATTAGCATAAGGATCCTCTGAGACAATAGTGCTAACTGTAGCTCAGAACAGCCCTCCAAAACACAGAAATCACCATAATATCATATAGACAAAACCCTTTTAATTACACTGTGGCAGATGGTGTCTCTGTGGGAATCAAATACCTCATCCAGGATTTCATCTTTCATAATAAACATGCCCCGTGTGAGAAAGATGGAGGGTTTTGGGTATGTATATGACAGACAAAGTAGAATTAAAAACTTAGTTTCCCAAATCTCTCAGTAAACCACAGAAATACAAAGGTACTTTTTGATAAATGGGCATTTTGCAGTTATGTGTTGCCATAGAGGTAAACTACAACGTGTCATCAGAATTTGTAAATGCAGTGTTCAGAAATGGGTTGTAAGATTTGAGATAATTTTTGCATCTCAGAGGAATAAACTTCTTTGAAACTAACCCACAACTTAGTCTTGCCCTGATATTCATATTTTATCAACAATCTCACTTGACGTACATGGTTTTGCTTGGGATTTTGACAAAGATAGCTATCATTTTTGCAGTAGGCTTTGTAGAACTTAGTGGGTTTAATCTCAATTTGACATCTTGTGCACTGAGCACATCTTTCTCTTTTTGGGTCTGAATAATCGTGTGTTTCGGAAGCAAAACTCTAAACAGCTTGGATATTTTGAGGCCAAATAAGAATCATAGAATAGTTAGGGTTGGAAAGGACCTTAAGATCATATAGTTGAAGATGCATTCATGATTAAAGGTTAACCTGAAGTAACATTTGTCTGAAGATTTTTAGGGAAACGAGAGTGGAACTCTATCACATTATACAAGAGTTAATTTCCAAATATCACAAAACTATGGGAGATGTTAGGAAAGCCTTACAATGCTCCAAGGAGTTAAGAAATGTACTGGTCTCCCTTCAGAGCTGCCAAAAAATACTGGTTGGGCATCACAGGCAAAACATGAGGGGAAATTGTTGTACCTCTTGTATGGGTGGGTAAAAAGAAACAAGGAATGCTGAAATGCTACCATAGCAGAGTAAGAAAGAAGTGAAAGCATGCATTAGGAGCTTAAGACAAATACCTGTTATGAACAGTTCACAGTGCTTGCTGGGAGAATCTGAAGGACTTTGTGTTCCCACATGAAAAATGCTCAAGTGAAATGTACTTCATTTCCCTGAGGACTTCTCAGATATGCTTTACAGAGGGAGGACAGGCACCAGATCACTGAGTTGGGCTGTTGTAACAATCCTGTGTTCTCTGGATGTTAAATCGTGTCTTGGGAAGACCTGGTCTCCCATCATGCTCCAAGTCACTCCCAGTGAGTTATGGAGGAGGACTCAGCAATAGCTCAGGGAGGTTCACACCTTGTCATCCTTTTTCACAGGTATTTACTGCATCCACATTGCAAAAACATGCAGCCCAAATACTGCAGCTTATCTGCTCCTCTAGATCGTGGTGATGGAAGGTTCTGAGCACCAGGCAGGCATATCTGAAAGTCAAAGCTACCTTCATCATCAGGCTGAGCACAAGTGACAAGCAGGAACAACCTCCTCCGCTTGGTGCTTAAGGTATTTAAGTAGATATTTAGAGTTGTTCTAAACGTGCAAGAGGAAAATGTTTACATTTGTTCAACATATTGAAAAGTCTAATTAAAAACTAACAAATACAAATCAAACCACAAACAGTCTGATTTTGAAAGTCAAACTTTCCGGATGAAAACTGAAAAAAAATTGATTTTTAGTTTTTAGGAAAAAAATACTTCACTTTTTCTTTTTTGCCAAGTTGCAACTTAGAAAAAACATTCTTTCCTAGAACTGTAAGTCCTAAAGCCAAATGAGACAACTAAAATCAGGGGCTTTGTTTTTTTTACAGCATGGTTTCTCAACTCTCAACTGTTTCTTGATAACCTTTGGATGAGCTTTATCACAGGCAACCAATCCTCTTGACCTTTCAGTGCATCAAAATGGTCACACATCCAAGGCCACCCAAAGTAGGTCAAAAGATGTAGCTGGGAGGTGACGAGAGCTCCCAAAGATCCCACCTCTCCTTTTGCTCTAAGATGGAGCTGGAACAGGCGGATTTGTGCATTCTAGGACACTAGTCCTGGCTAATAACTCTGTCATTCATATAGCTTGCCCAAAGCCATTCTCCTCAGAGAACTTATAAATAAAAGGCCTGCTTGCAAGTACATGGATTCCAGTGTGAAGCTCATAGCAAAGACTTTTCAAAAGACAAGTGCGGTTTCACTCTTTCAATGGATTTCTAAGAAATATGTATAAAAGTGAAAGAAATACCTGTATAGTAGAGAGTTGGTTTTAAGGTAACAGAAGACATTTACAGACAGGCTTATGCTTTCAGTGCAAAACAGCCTTCATATATTCTGGCTACATCATGATTTAAGCTCTCAGCCATAAGCCTTGTCAAGTGCAGGGGACAGCATAAATGACTGTTGATTCTTATTCTTTTAGGCCTGCAAAGTTATAACTATGTAATACGAACACAGGTTCTTCAGAGTGGTTTAGAGCCAACCTGGAACCCTTCCAGCCTGTACCGAAGGATTTAATGGCATAGTTTTTATTTTCTGCTTAGTGCAGTGTACCATTAATTGAAGGTAATTGTCAAGAGGAGAATGGCTTTCAAAAACTACATAGCTCTCAACTGTTCTGGTGCAGAATGGATGCCCTGAGTTTAGGATCACATTTCCCCTGCGCTCTACATTACATTTGTCTTTTCACACAATTGTGTGATTGTATTCAACAAAATAGTTATTCCGTGCTATTACAGCATTTCAAAATGGAGTCTCAAGTAACACTGCAGGGAAAGACAGAGAGAGTGGGAGAGCCAGGTTTGTGCTTGGATGAGGACTTGTCTGCTTGAACTAAACAAAACCCTGAAAGGCATCACAGGTCTGAAGTATTTAATGGAGCAAGCCATTTGCTTTGCTGAAGAAGGAAGCCTTGCAGAGTGAAAGAAGCAGCTTGCAGCAGAATGTGTTAAAGGGAAGGATTAGCTTCTTAGCAAAGAGGTTCAGTATCTACAAAAAGTGCAGTGAGACCTGACAGTACTTCCCAACTCACGGAATGACATGAACATGAACCACTTCTCTGTACCCTCTGCTTTTCTTTTCATGAGGACAAGTTGTCCACCTCGGACAGTCAGAAGACCAGAACTGCAAGGCACTGTACCATATAAACACAAAGTAAGCCTGCTGTCCCTAACCCCATTGCTGTGCATGAATGAATTACCTTAATTTACTTAACTGGTGGAACATTGATATTTATTATGTCTATTGCAGTAATTCCTGGGAATCTCAGACATAATCCATGAACCACACCATACCAGGCACTGCACAAATAACGAGAAAAGTCCTTGCCCCAGTCTGGAGGCCATTTGTATCTCAGGGTGTAACTTGGCCCCAGACCTAGAACTTAATTAGTGTTGATGTTGATGAGGTGTGAAGGAGAATGGAATCTGGTCCATCCTTCCACAGCTGCACTGGCTTTGCAATACGAAAAACCAAGATGAGCCAAAAGTGATTAAGAAATTATTTCTGAAACTGGAGTCAGCACATGTAACCACAGTGAGACAACAGGGATCAGCAGATCTGCAGTGTAAGGAGGTTTGAGTCTTACATAGCTACTTTAAAAGCAAAGTTCCCCTGTGAAAGTCCCTCCTGATTTTATCATCAAATTTATCACCAGCATCAGCTGAGAGACCAAGGACTGTGATCAGCTATGGGGGAAGATCTGTTCTCTTCTCTCTTTTTTCTTAGAAATCATTTATTTGGGCTTTGTAAAAAACATTCTGTTTCTCAGGGGCGTTCTTTGGTTGAGTACGAGGATAGTCATTTGATTAAAGATAAATACACCTGTTTGTAGCAGAAATTCTACATACCATAATTTCACTAAAAAATATGAGTGATCCTCATTATAAAATCTTGCTGGGTGAGCTTCTTAGGTGGTCTCTGTGCTTATGCATGTACAGGTGGTTAAATCCTAAATAGGATCAAAATGGAAATTCCGGTTGATATTTGCAAACACCAACTGAGTGCTCAAAAGGAGTCCAAATTTCTTGAACATATATAGAAAAAGAGTATTTGTGTGCATGTCTATATGCGTATATAATTAGCTTCCAAGGGACTCATATATAGATGCTTCACAGTCTGTAATTCATTAGGAAATAACTTCCCAAATTTTCCATCCCACTGATGATAGAAGTAATACTTTACCTGGTCAGAGCTATTGGGAATGGAAAGAAAGTTCTTTTATATGTTTTTGAAAGGAAGATAGAAAAAATCAAGTTATGCTGGGTGAAATATAAGACTTCCCTGTGGTGGTTATGTTGTTCCCTTCACTGGACTCATGACCTCACTTTCATTATAAAAACATCTGAAATGCTGTCCCAGGGTTCCCCAAAACCCATTCCTGATCTAGTATTGAGAGCCTATGGATGCAAACAAAAGTCTAAGGCACATTTGCAATCACATATCCCTCCCAAACGCAGTACACACATTAGCATCAGAAGGTTTTTAACTGCATCGTGTGAACCCTTGGTCTCAGTGGAGCAGAGCCTGAAACTTCTTCTCAGGTCTTACAGCTACAGCCCTCAATCACTTTTACTTTCATTAGATCTTAATGGTCACATTCACACAGGATTATGCCATCGCTTTCACCAGACTGGAACATGCAGGCACATGCCCTCTCACATGGGCAGAGACTGTGGAACCAAACTGGGAGTTCAGTGGATCTGTACACAGCACAGGCCTTCATAAAATCAATAAGAAGTACGATTTTTATATGACTGTGTGTTCACACACATAGGAAATGGCATTTTTGCTTTGCGTGTACATTTATATTTGCCTACAAACCTGTCATCTCCAATATATTTTCTAGATATATGCTGTATTATTCTGAAAACACACGGGTAAAATGGTAGCTTAAAAAGCTGATCACTTGTTCCCATGATACTGAAGAGCTGTATGCGAAAATATAGATAATAAATTATTTAATACAACTTCATTAATCATTAGAGATTGGAAGAAGCTGAACTAATTCTGGTATATGTTCTAATGAATAACAAAAACAACTCTCCATTTCCTTTGGTGCCCCCAGCTAAAACAAATGGTGCCAACCAGTAGCTTTTAGTAATGTTTACAGTTGACTATCATTTGGGGTCTTTGTGTGATTAATCAGAGATATAGGAGTAGGTAAACACAGTGCTATTAGCTTGTCTTCACTGTATTCTGATATAGACCAAGCTTTGCATAACCCAAAGGACATGAAACTCTTGAAAGTTCAGTGTTTGGGAATTTAAGTAATTGATGAAAGTAATAGCTCTAATGCATTTTGCCACTTGCCATGTACTTCTGTAGAAAGCATATTGATAGAATGGGAAAAAACTTAGCTGAAAAAAGGTGGAAGAATTTGTAGTGAGGAATTAAAAAAGACAGGAGAGAATAGGGTTCTTTTATGAGGATAATAATCACGATGATCTTTTATTCTTATAATTAAGAGCAAAATATATAGAAGTAAAATGATTTACTAAAATGCTGCAATTCCATTCTGTCATCTGTGTTTGCTGGGTGAAACATTTATGAGTTTGTAGAAATACAGGTTATGAAAATAGGAAATCTCATGTACGTCTTTTTAGATGATTCATTTAGTGTTTTCTGAAGAAACTGCAGTTTATTCACAGATTACGTAGTTCATTTACAGAATGTTTCCACATTTGTAACCTATCAGATTCTCTGAAGAGCAATAATGTAAATGTAATTGTGAAAAGAACCAGTTAAAAAACAATAGAGCAGAATCAGAAAAACTGACAGTGAAAGCAGTGAAATAAGAAATAGAAATGCACATTCATCAGTTTAGGTGGAAAGAAATATATGTATTTATATGTAATATATATGTGTATATTTATATAAATATTGCTTTAATTACAGCTCTTAATGAAACAAAGTGGAGATTTGTGTTGATATCTAGTTTTGCTGAGGTTTCCTTTTGAGCCAGTGTTACAGCACTTTTTAAGTTCAAATATGGACTGAACAACTTGCTTTCTCTTGGTGTCTGCATGATAAGCCACTGGAAAAGCCCTGGATCAGCACATTGAAGAATTGATCTATCTCTTCAGTTCTATTCCTTTGGGACCATGGAGCAGCCTCTTCAAACATCATAGAATCATAGAATAGTTAGGGTTGGAAAGGACCTTAAGATCATCCAGTTCCAACCCCCCTGCCATGGGCAGG
>JASSUY010012148.1:7472-28031 GCA_032466535.1 Forpus xanthops
GCTTTCTGGTTGGGGTATTTGGTTTTGGTTTCCTTTTTTGTTTTTTTTTTTTTGGATGGTGGGTTTTTTTTTTGTTGTTTTGTAGTTGGTTGGGGTTTGTTGGGGGGTTTTGGGGGGATAGGGCTTGTGGGGGTTGTTTTTTTGCCTTTTTCTTTTAAGATCTACAACCCCAAACCCTAGTCCATAGCTTCTAGTACAGCTTTTTTTTCCATACAGTTCAATGGGAGGTTATGCACAGGAAGGGAAGAAAGAAGGCAGAGCACTTCGCAGCTGCTGTACTAGATATAGCTCCAGAACCAACATGGAATAAAGAAGGTGGCGTTCATCAGTGCTGCCTGGTCACACTTACTTGCTACGTCTACCACTCCCACTGACTTCATCCCCCACATCATCAACAATCCCAGAGCCTGGATTTCACTCACTAAGCTGCAGAGGAGCACTGGTTTTGAGTTGTGAACCACCCTTGCTGCTGTGACCACCAAGAGTGTTACTCTGCCAAGAAGAAATGCTGCTTCTTACAGACGCTACTTCCTATAGTCACCTCCTTAAATCACAGTAGGGCCTGAGCCATCAGCTGCTTTACCAGAGAGCCAAGAATATTTGGATTTACCAATGCCATCAAAAGTAGCTAAATAAATCACCATGACTGATTAGCTAACATATCTGTGAAAGCAATTCTACAGCTAAACTGCACCAAATTCTAAGCCCACGTTACTGGATAGAAGTGCTACCTCCCCTGGCTTTCTTGTATGTAAGGCAGACAGGTGGGGTTTTGTTTAAAGAGAGAATTGAATATTGAACTATCCATAATGCCCATCTTCTGATCAGTAATCCAGATTCCTTCCTGGGGTAAAGTCTCATACCCACCATCTTTACATTTAAGAGGATCTTTTTACTGTGGATCAGTAAGGAGGAAGAGCATCCTCCAAAATACGAAGTAGTCAAAATTTACTTGACTAATAGCTCTCCCTAAAAACCACATAAAAGTGGGTCAAAAAATTCTTATCATGCTTAAGCAACAAAGAATTTGTGTGCCCAAAATAATTTTTTTAACTATGTTAATTTCATTCTTAAAAAGTAATGTCTCTTCTCAAACTTCACCAAGCTGATAAACTATATCCCTTGGTCTCTGACCCAGTCAAACCTGTTTCACCCGTGAAAACCTGGAGGATAGCAGAATCTAGCATCTATTTGAGTTCACCTATAACAACATCAACCAGATGCCTTTAGAGTGGCATAACACAAGATGTGAATGCAAATTGAAGAGAAATTTGTCATAGCAGTAGAAACAATTTCATTCCAGACAACATGGGTGAAATACACCTATTCCTCATATTTTAGTTCTCCTTGCTTTGCTTTATTTATGTGTCATAAAGCTGTAATTCACCAGCGAAGAATGAAACACTTTATTGAACAGTATTTACACTCCCTGCATCAGATGTCACTTTTTCATCATAATGGAACACATTGGGAATCCCAGAGCTATGAAGATTTATAGACTTGCATAAGCACAGAGCACCATGAACTAGCTCTTGCAATGAGCCTCATCTAGTAAACTTTCATATTAATTATAAATCTCTGGAGGGTTTATGGATAGCAATTTCATGGGAACGTCATTCTCTGTCATCCGTCATTCCTGTAGGAACAGTAATAACATAGGAAGAAAAATTAAAATAAATAATGTCTGACAAAGGAATTTTGAAATGTTGCAATCCTTTTAGCTTACAGATTTTGCTAAAAGTTTTGCTCCCAGAATTTATGATCAAGTCAGTTTATAGCTGCTTTTTTTTTTTTCATAGCAATGACATTTCTAAGAGGAAGAGCAATTTTAATTTAAAAAAAAAATAAATAAATAAAACTGAAGAAAAACATAATGCCTGAGAGACCTGATGATTAAAGAATCTATTGCCTCCAGAATACTGTTAGTGGTTCAGGATGAACTTCAAGACAGTCTCTTGCAGATGTTTAGGTATAAGCTTACCCATCTGCACAAACAGCTCCGTTTAGGACAGCAGGGCCATTTGACATGAGTCAGATTAAGCCCTGTATCTCTGGGGTAACACAGCCTTAATTACACCAGGAAATCCACTTCTAATTTCACAGTGGAGCCAGAGTCCAAAATATATCAGCACTGCTTGGTTTTGACAGATTGGAGCAAAGGCAAAAAATGCTTCTGAACACAACTAGCAAATCACCACAAGAACACAGATGACTGCTCACAACAGCTGGTTTTAGACAGTGCTGGGTGAAACCACCAGGGTTTAAAAATACAATTGGGATTAAGAGCTGGGGAACCATTACCTGAATTTAAGTTGTACAAATCGAATCATACCTAGATTCTCTGGAAAATCACCAGGAAATTAATTTGTATGCTTTGCTATTAAGATTGTTGTAGCCTCATTTTTTCACCATTGTTTTAGTTCAAAAAGACAATCCTCATACAAAATTTCACTTTATGCCAATTCTGTGTTAGACAAAACCTATTTGTTCAGATTAAAACTGCTAGTTTCAAGAATCTCGAAACATGAAAATGCAAGTATTATGTGGATGTATCTTAAAAACTACATCTATTTGTATCTTAAATTGCTTCATGAACAGAAGTCTTAGTTGTTTGACTACCCTAGCCAGATACCACAGTGCTATTTATCTATCCACTATCAAAACAGAATAATAGGAATGTAGAAATAAAAGTTATCAAATTACACTGTTAATGACCATTTCTCTCCAGTTCCAAACTTTTCATTTGGACTCTTTCAAGAGCTGCAGATTACAATAGGCAGCACATATCAGGAGCACCTGAAGCAAGACAGAAATTTTTGGTTAACCCAGAATCATCTCAGCATATCAGAGGTAGTGAGGAACGCTTGTTTTGCCTCAGTTCTGTGGAAAGACTAATGATGACATAATAAAAAGTTTAATTGCTTATTGAAGCATGAGAGTATTTATTTACTTTCTCCATGAGAGCACTGTGAGAGACAAAACCCAAACTAAATAGAGGCAGAATGAATAACAGATCAATTGAGAGGTTTAAATATGGATCATGTATGGTAATATCATTGCAGGTAAGCTGGATTGTAAAAATACAACTTCAATTATTTAAGCGTTGCCCACTCAGTCCATTCACAGAGAAATGCTTTCCTAAGCAGCACACTGAAGGTTACTTATTTAATTTGCTAAATAAGATATTAGGAACAGAAAAGGTGTTTATACATTAAAACATCAAGAAACTCTATTCAGAAGATTACCAAAAAGGGCCTAAAGAAAAAAGAAACAGCAGGACAAGTCTTAATGAATGTCTCTCAAGAAAAACTAATGGGTGGGACAGTCGTGGAATTTGGTTTACAACACAGGAAATGTTACAATTAAAGAGAAGCAAAATGTTCAGCTAAGCAATTAGCTATGGATTATTGTACTGCTAAGAAAAAAAAAACAAGACACAAACAATGGCTACCTGATTTGCACCTTTTTCCTGAGAAAAACTTTATAGTCACAGATGGGACCTCTAACAATGAGGATAATTCTCCGACTCAAGATTGTTAATTCTCTAAAGTGAAACATGATTTAGGGCACTAAAGCAAATAAACCTTTAGATAGGGAAATTTCACTAATCTCTAGAAGGTCTTTTCATTTACTATGGAAAATATAACAAATTATAACTGGCAAATACCTGGTTATGCTCCAGTCCTCTTAACGTGGAATCACAGAATGGGTTGGTTCAGAAGGGGCCTTAAAGCTCCTCCAGTTTCAACCCAGTCCAGGGGCAGGGACACCTTCTGCTAGATCAGCTTTCTCAAAGCCCCATCCAATATGGCCTTGAACATTTTCAGGCGTGTTGCAGTCATAGCTTCCCTGGGCAATCTCTGACAGGGTCTCACCTCTCTCACAGTAAAGAATTTCTTCCTTATACGTAATCTGAATCTCCTCTCTTAAAGCCCTTTTCCTTAAAGCCTTTCCCCTGTCACTACATGCCTTTGTAAAATGTCTCTCTCCATCTTTCTTGTAGCTGCCCTTTAGTTGCTGGAAGCTGCTCAAAGGTCTCCCTGAAGCCTGCTCTTCTTCAGGCCGAACAAGCCCAGCTCCCTCAGCCTGTCTTTGTTAAGAGGTGTTCCAGCCCTCTGATCATCTTCGTGGCCCTACTCTGGACTTTCTTCAGAGTAAACAAAACACATTAGACAAACAAAAGTGTACCTGATTTTTTGGAAGAGATTGTCATCCATTAATATACTTATTTAATTCCAGTCAAGTCTAACTATTTGTCAAAAATCTCTGATCTACAATCCCTCTATAGGGCACTGTTTCAAGTAAATTTACCTTAAACAGGTTTTGCCATTGTTACAACTTTCAATCACTTTTTAGTTTTTACTTAACACAATTTACTTAAAATTTTAAGCCAGTTTCTTGGTAGAACTTCCTAGCTTCATTCATGATCATGTGGTCATAATGAGGTCATCACTGTGCTGGGAAGGTACATGTCTGTTATCAGTCTTCATGCCATATTGCGGAATATATTCTTTCCGGGCTTTCTTACCTGTCTGCTTGCTGCTTCCTTGCACATAAGAACAGGATATTCATCTTCAACTCATGAGTAAGTAGACCATTAGCACCAAGACAGAATAATTTGTCAATACTCTTGTAACAGTAAATTCTCAGAGCATCTTTAGTATTCCTTTCAATGCTAAACAGGAGATATCCCCGAAGTATCCCTCAAGACTCATCAATTTTAATAACTTGATACTGTTTCAAACAAAGCTTATTCCTTTGGCTCTTAAACCTCTTAAGCCCTTAAAACTTAATTACTTCTTAAAATCATCAGAGATGTATTCTTTTAAAAGTTTCTCATAGTGATTTGTGAAGCACTGCCACATCAAGTCATTCCACAAAATATATGTTCAAATGACTTTTTATACTGATAACTAGCCGTAGCATCATATAACCCTGTCATCTTGTACCTAACTCATCTCACTATTTATGTAAGAAGGAAGAAATAGAAGCATTGTGTGCCAAATCCTGTTAAGATATGTTTGCAACATAGATCCAACGCAGGAAATCAGTCCTCATTGGATGCATACTTAATTACTTGCTTCAGTCTACTGCAATCAAAGGAATACAAATGGTTTTTAAGTGCCTTCCCAAATACATGTGGACTCATAGCTAAAGCTTAGGGATGACTCAAGAGAAATATAGTCATTACCAAGAAAAAGGTTTATGGCTTGAGTATTTTGCCATGACTGGACAGCGCTCAGTACGAAATAGTTAACCTTGCTTGATAGATTACTTTGAAAATAAGCTGTAGTTTTCCTCATCAATTTTTCTTTGTCAGTGTCTCAGCTTTCAGAGCGCAAAGGAGAAACTTCTTCAACAGCCACATTAGAAGAAAAAAAAAAAACAAAACAAAACAAGAGGGAGACAAGCACTTCATTGAATTGGCAGCTTTTTTGTGCCTCAGTTTCTCAGTATTTTCAGCTGATCATTCCAATTAGACAACAATCACAGAAGAAACAGGAGCAAACTAAGGGTAAAGACCTGACAAAGAAGTTTTGTTGGAGTATACAAGTATGAAAATATAACAAAGCTAATGAGCTTAAAACACAGAGCTTTGCCCACAGCGAATCAAGGCTCTGCAAGAAATTCCCATAGGAATTACGGACTATCACAAATGGCATCAATTCTTACTCCAGATGCAATTCCCTATTCTTCTATCTTGCTTCCCATAAGCAGAAAACAATCCTATCAAAACAAAGCACTCCTGCTAAATAACTTTCTTCGTGTAGGGAAGGAAAGAACTAAATATGACAGATGGTAGTCACTTCATTTTCCATAAACTTGCAAGATACTCATATACTTCACAAGGAAAGCAGAATGAAGACTTACATAAAATAGAATAGCATACAAGAGCAAGGCAGGAGGGAGGCTGTGACAAGGGAGAGCAGGATACAGAAAAAAAGCTACTGAAGACACGCTGCTGCAGCTGAATTGTACAGAGCTCTGAAAAAGAACAAGCCCAAATTTAACACACTGATTTATTCCATTTCTGTTTCCTCACTTATGACGTAATCATTAATCAGCTACTTTTACAGTGAGAAAAACTGGGTTTTGATTAAATTAATCATGAATACAGTCCAGAAATAGTTCCCTGAAAATATTCTTTTGAGCAAACACTTTACTCCCACGGCTTTTCACAAAAAACTCAGCAGCAGATAAAAGAAGTACAAACATGATCTAAGCAGTGTCAAAACACTAGTGAGTAGATTTCCTCATTATTCACTCAGCTGTGCTGGTATCTTCACAGTCAGGGTGCAGATGAGAACTCTCTGCTACACAGAAACGAAAGCAGGAGGAACAGAGATTTCTAGTGGAGCTGGAAACCTATCCTTACCTTGGCTCTAGGTACCTCTGAATTTCAGGGCCAGAATTGTTTCTGGCAGTTCTCAAGAGGCAGAGGAGGAGACTGCAAGCCAAAGAATGGCTTTTGAAGCAAGAACAGAGGTCCTGAAAAAGCCATTTCCTTGACTACAATCACTCTTTTATCTCGGGCCATTTGTCTGATCGAAGTTGCCTGACCTATCATTACTAAGTAACATTACAAGGGCAGTTCTGTTCAATGATACTTACAGGTTTCAGCTTGTCTCTAGATTAAAAATCACTCTTCTGGAGGGATTCACGTGCTTGGAGCACATAAATGTGTTACACTTTGAGCCGAAATTGTAGCTCTTTAGGCTCAAAAGCCTCCACCATTGTAATGACATTAACACTCGTTGCTTTAATTGCATGCTTGGGTAAAATGGCTGGTTTACAAATACATACCAACATATTATATGTGTTTAAAAACAACAAAGTCCACTGACTGAAAGATCTGAGAATTTGCCTGAAGGCTTGCATATAACAGCCACTTTGAACAATTCTAAATTTAACCAATATACTATAAAAACAAAATGTGCAGCTTTTCATACACTTGCCACTAGCACTAATTTAAAACACACTATGGAATAAGCTATTTAAATGGGCTTGTTGACCTACTTTGTAATCCCAGCTTTTGTGGAAGAAAAGAAGTTACAACTCAGAATGTTTATATTTCCTATAAATCATATTTCTGTTTTACCACACAGTATTTTGTTTTATAAATGCAGGTGCAGATTAAGCAGCAGAATGGTAGGAGACAGAGAATTACTTTAATTCATTACTGCCTTGAAGTGATACTCATTGTCTGACATTTTGGAAATAATTTTGCCCCAAACCAGCCCTTTTTCTGTCTTCTCAGCCACTTCCATTTGAAAAGAATGAGACACTCTTAAACATTAAAAGGAGTTTGACACCGTACAGAATCACTTACAAGGAGGGATAAAGGGACTTTGAGTTCTTTGCCAGAAAAATTCTTCCCTTAAGATCATTCCAAACGATTATTCACTTCTCTTTAATGTTTGTCCCGAGTGTGTATTTTTAGGTTATCCAGTGTTCTGTTACACCCTTTGTGTGTAAGAACTGTTTCAAAACATTTTTCTTAGGTTAACAATTGTTCTACATATTTCTCAGTAGTATCGAAGTTATAGAGGTGAACTAAAATAGGTAAACAAAAACCCAAAACCTACAGTGCAGTTCTCGCCTATACATATACACTTACCTGAGAAAGTTGATGAGCCAAGTTAACAGAACAACTTATAGGTGAAAGCAAACATTTGCATTTTTTACAAGTATATGATTAGAAACTGTGTGCAAAATTGGGTCTCTATAGCTCAGTTGTTGTGCCAGACAAATAAAACAGTACAAAAGGAGAAAAATACAATAGGTTTATGATAAAGCTGTACAGCTGACATCTCCCTGGCTTCTGTGGACTTCTGTCTGCAGGCAAGTTGACAATAAAGTCTAGCCCCAAGCTGTGTACAGAGGAGTAACATACACAAAATCTATCATGTTTGTAACTTAATTTGAGGTACAAAAGAGACTATAAGATAGCTGGGAGCTAGAAAAAAATAGCTTTGAACTGCTTATTCAGTTAGGCACCTAGCTGTGGCAAGCTGGACTTTGCCATGAGCTAACTAAATATACTTTAAGATATTCACCCACTACTGGGCTAAGTAACACGATACAAAGAGAGAAAAGGACTTACCCCAAAGTAGAATAATCCTTTTCCTTTGAGTGACAGACAGCAAAAGGAAGAACTGGTGAGGAGAAGGAAGGAGAGAAGATAGAGGTGAAAAATTTAATTATTCTGGTATCATGCACATCAAATGCAACTGTTCATACCTTTACACAAGAGGCCACTGAAGCTGTGCAGATCTGTAAGACTGAAGGCTTCATCTGAGTAATATCTAGAATATTGTCAATCTATTTTTTTTTAAAAAAAAACATATTTGGTAAAGAAGGAACATGTCTTGCTTTCCTTGGGATATGTGAATTCCTTGGTGGTCTGTTTGCACTTGACAGGAATAGAGAAGTGTGAAGACAAGCTTCTTCCATTCAAGAACACAAGGGTGGTATTTTTACCTTTAGTCATAGTGAATTAGCTATAAAGCAAACGAATGAAGCAAGATGTGTAGCAACCACAGGGTTAAATTCATAAACAAGCATTAAGAAAACCAGAAAGATCACAGCACAAAATTATTTGCATAGGAGCTGGCAAGGCAAGACGGGATGAGGAAAATTAATTCATTTTTCTTTTGCATAGTCTCTAAAGGAGGGGTAGGGGAAGTGGCAATTATTAACCCAGCAAAAGACATGTTGTGAAAATAAATGTATAAGTAGCAAGATGGAGCCTGGAGAAAAGAAACCATCTTTATGTGTGCAAATGGCACTAATTATTATAAATACCAAGTAAGACATCTGAAAGGGAAAATAGTTTCAAGAGGCTGTTTTGCCAGTATAAAGACAGAGGACAGAGTCTAAGTGTTCCAGGTGAAAGCCCCTGTGCTTATAACAATATTCTGATGTCATTATGGTCTGGCAGCTGAGTTACTGCAAATGGAGATGAAAACAATAATCACAGCAAACTGCTGCATCCCACTTTCCCATTACCTGCAGTTTCCTGGTCTGAGACAAACATTGAGAGACAAGAAGCCTGATAGCTATATGGCTCTACAGTAAAGAAAACAGCTCTTTGACAAGTACAACCCTTTTCTGTTACAAATTCATGCTGCTCTTCCTCCTCATCCCCCAGACAGCCTCAGATCTCTCTTCAGTGCTGTAATAAGAAATGCCTCAAGACTTCAGAATCTATTAAACCTTTTGCTTCCCTTGCTTGCCTTTCTCAGTGTATCAAAAATATTAATACATGAACATCATTAGCCCAAGTTCACACTGTTGCTACAGTGGCAACACATATTCTCTACTACGAAAACAGAGAAAATCCCAGAGCAGCTGTACCAAGTCTAGGGTGCCTGGAGAGAGGAAGAAGCTGCAAAAGCCTCTCTGCCACTAAAGCACTACATAGAAAAGAACTAGTTTTGGAATCTTATTGTGAACTTCATTAGTTATATGATCAGAAATTCTTGCCCCACATTAAAAAACTGCCCAGACAAGCACACATGTTGTTCCTCATATGCTATAGTTGTCATATTACAGAACACTCCCTGCTTCTGTATATGCACATAATTAACACTAATTTTGCCCATGAAGACACATGCTTAAAGAAAGGGAATGGAAATTTAAACTCACAGTCATCATAAAAGTCTTTCATTTTGAACTGGCAAATGCAGTCTTCTGAGAGAGCAATTTTTAGATGTTTCAAATGGAAAATCCAAACTATTACAAGTTCAACATCATCACAAGCTGTTCGGTAAATACTCTCTTTTTTAAATAAAACTATTTTCATGAAGTGTTTGATGATGTAATTACAATGTATCATCAAATATTCTGTGGGTAAATGGTATATACACAAAAGCAATCCAACAGCGCTTTAGCTTTCTTTTAGCAGAAGGTCTCTCCAAGTGAACTCAGGCTAAAGAAGAAGGACTTCTTCAATAGAACCAAACCCATTACTAAGGGTGGTGGAAGGGAGAAGGAAACAAAGGTGCAAGGGAAGGTTTGCAAATGCAGAGTGTGGGGCTGTGTCTCCTTCCCTCACTGCTCCATTAACTCCACCTATACAACACATGCTCTAATATCACCTACAAGGCTGCAAGACCAGCCCCATCTTCCAATAGAAGGACAAAAGGCTATATATCCACGGTACACAGCTGACATCAGGCCCAAAATGGGTGGCATTTTCCAGCAGATTCATGTTCAGTAAGTATAAATAGTTATAAACCTGAAGCCCAAAAGACTACTCAGGGCCTTTGAGTCCCAGCCAGATTCCTTCCTTTGTAGTCCTTCAGGGGATAAAATATATGCCACTTCCCTCAGCCAGGGCTCTGAAGAGAACACAAGGTAGAGTCCCTGACTTCTGTCAAGGAGTACAAATTTTTTTAGGTTTTCCTGATGAAATTAAATGGTATTCTACAAAGAACAAGAGGCTAGGTCAGGAGAGCTAATGTTTAGCCACACAGGCAGTGAGTCCAGACAGGAGCAGCCAAATCCAAGAGCAGCTTACAGCTACTCCTCAGAGGTGATGAAAAGCTGACGTGAAACAGCAAGTAGGGCTTATAGTCATTGGTAGACAAAAGGAGCTAAATGGAATTTCTATATGCTCCTCAGCAAAAACTTTGTGATTTTTTGTAGGAGTTGATGTCATTATCAAAATGCAGGTCTTCAGCAGATGCAAAATCTTTTCTAGAGGGCAAAAAAAGTTGGGCTGAAGAGCTCTATGAGGGGGCTACCAGACCTTTCACGGCTGTCAAGGTGAATGCATTGCTAGGAGTGGGTGAAGAAAAGTGATTTTTCCCTTTATTCAGATACATCTAGTTATCACCCAGAAGTTTCTGTATCTCCAAAATAACACAAGTAACCCGCCCAGTAAGCCAGATAGCAAGCAGCTGTCATGCCATAGGGAATCTATTTCTTTAATAACCAGGCTTAGAAGCTGTCTTATGGCAATACATCAATGAAAGTAGGAACTGGGCCTGGGACTCCTGTTCTCATGCAATCATTTCCCTCCATCCTTAGCCTTCAAATCCAGCAGTGGGATGACAACAATCAGAGGACAAGCTCTGATGAAGTACATGACGGAAAGAGAGCAACAGTAGTTCCTTATTATTAGAGAAAACCATTGAAAAATTAATCCAACTAGCTCCCAAATAAGCTGATAAAAATCATGAAATTACTTCACCATCTCCCTTTACTCTGGTGATTTTGTTCATATGATACTTGCACACTTCCAAAGCTGTGAAAACACTGAAGACTGATAATTTTTCTTCAATTTGACAAAAGGGTTTGTGCTGACTATAGCAAAATTCATTTGCACTGACAACAGAGGTGCAGAATACAAAGACACATAGCACAGAGCACATTTCATCTAACAAAATTTTCCAAAAAACTTTTAAATACTGCACTGTTGCACATCTATTATACAGTACAGGCTTTTAATACATTTGCCACACAACCCATACCCACCCACTTTGCATGTTCCTATTGCTGCATAATGCATTTCCTTTTGGCAACAACACCCAAACTACTTCCAAATGAGAACTAAGGCTGTATCCCCAGTTAAGAGCAATACAACATTGTGTAGGGAAGTCTATCACAGTAGGAAAAGATATGGCTTGTAATAGGAAAACAAGGAGAGCCAGTAGAGTGAAATTCTGGAACAATGGCTTTTAAGATTGTGTACTTTTACATATAGATATTTTACCTCTTTTTGTGGATGAAATCGATGGGCAGTCATTGTTTTCCAAAATCTAAAATAGAGAAGGTTTTTTTTTATGACTTAAAAACATAGTTTAGCCTTTGTTGAGATGACCTATTTCTATACACAAAGCATATCACTCAATTACATCAAAACAATTTCATTCAGGTCGCAAAACATCAGTAGGTAGCATGATTTAGTGCCAGGAGTGTATTATACAAAAGCACAGCAATTTTGAGGTTTGGAATTGAAATTGAAATTGAAATGTGGATGAATATTGACAGTAAGCATATGCAGCAGCAGGGAGCACCCTGCACTTATCCAGGGCCATGTGACCAACCCATTCCTGACAAGCAATCTTTTTCCCACATCATACAACAAATTGTATTTTCTTAAGTTCACTTCTAGCACTTGTGTGCAGAGAGCTGTACAAGTGAAGGAGTAACATGTATCAATAAAAGTTAAAAATACACTCTTGAGCTTAATTTCATAGCCTAGATTTATAAATCCAATTTTTTCTCTTGCATAACTGAAGGTTTTTATTTTAACTTGAAATGAAACAACACTAGGTATTCCTGGTCCTAGTTTTTCCTCTCTGAAGAAGGATTAGAACTGGTGATGACTTATGTTTATTGATCCAACATTTCCAACATCTTTGAAACGCAACTTTAATGCACTCAAAGACATCTTGTTTTGGCCATTGTTCATAAAGGCCCCTTTGACATCTGTCAGATAAAGGATTTAGTCATTTTCTTACAAAAATGAACAAAATGCATATCAACTTACTGCATTTACAAGCATTTACATAATTAAATAAAAGTGACATGGAGTCGTATCCTCTATAACACACAGTATTGTCTCTGGAAATGACGTGGCTACTAAGCCCAACTGCAAAAGATGAGTTCTGCTTTAAAAAAAATAAAAACCCTGTCTCAACCAACCATCACTACTTATCTAATTCAAAACTAGCATGCTCTGTTGACCAGGAGGCAGAAGAGATCAACTCCAATTGCATACTTTCTCCATTCAAAGAAATAACTTTCTTCTACTATTAAAAACCCCAACATAATCTCTGAGGATGAGAGCCTTTTCTTAGCTTGTTTATTACCTCTTTGCTCATATACTTTGACAATCACAAGTATTATATTAAGGCTTTTCTAACATGCAATGAATTTCATCAATTGCTCTCTAGGAGCATCTAAACTACCATCACGTTTAACCAACCAAAGATCATATTTCCTCTGAAAGATTTGGTGTTATGACAAGATTTGGCCTAGTTTTAATTGGCTCAGATTGCCTGCTGAATTAATCAGTTAAGAGCTCTAAAACTATCACTTCTATGCTAATTTTACCCTTTTCCTGCCCTGCAGTTACCAGAAATGCAAACAGCAGACAAAATTTTAAATGGAGCATTAAAGCTTTAAAAGAATTTAGCAAACAATGGATAAAGTGAATTGTTAACACATTTTATATTCATTGTAACAAAGCTAAGATTAAACTCTTAGCCTGTCTTATAAGCATTCAGTACATATCAACCATTTTTATACCAGCTGCATGTTTGCAGGGTTGTTCCACAACACCATCAGTAGCTGTTTCGAAAGAAGTAATATCAAGAAAATGTCTTGGGAAACCATCAAACGCCATTTTTACATGTGCAATTAACAGCTGCAACTCCTAGCAGTGTAAAAGAATCAGTGTGAACTCTCAGTTAAGTCAGAAGTTTGTTTCAAGGTAACAGCTCTCACAAAACTGAGACAAGAAGCAGGTAGGATAAACATTTACTGGTCATTTCTAGTCTCTGAAGTCTTTAAGAGTTCACTTCTGTAGCCCTAGTCAGTGTGCATGCTAGTAAGACAATGCACATTAACATAACTTGACACATCTTCAGGATTCATATATGAATGCCTCAACTAATGAAGGGGATAAACTTGCACCACTGACACTGAAGGTGCCACAAGATGCCACAAGAGCAGCAGGACCAAGACTTTTCCCCCAAATGCCTAACATGCTTTAACCTTCAACAGCTCACCTCCTTCCAGCCCAATTCTTCAGATACTCCTCATATCTCATAGTCTTCCTTTCCTTTGCCCACCCAGCCATTCAGCTGCCCACATGAGCCTGCCTCCGGCAAAGGTGAGACCCACCATTTGCAAAACTTTTGCATGTTTTCTCTGTCCAAAATGACTACTGGTTTACTATTCAAAAAAACCATCATCCCTGAGTATTTCTTAGCTCTGGTTGTTATCTCTTGGCTTATATACTCTGACAATCACAGTATTACACTGTGGAAATTTTTCTTCCATGATTGATTTCATTGATTTCTCTCCAGCAGCATCTAAACTACCATCATGTTACACCAACCAAAGATAATATTTCCTCTGAAAGATTTGGGATTATGACAATATTTGGCATCATTTGAAAAATGTGGTTAAATGCAGTTCACTGCCTCCACACTGCTGCTTTTGTCCTCTACATGCTGACGTACAGGATCACATTTTCACTTTCAAAAGCCAGCAAGGAAAGAGCTGAACATGTTCCAATTTTGTTCTTCTAGAAGAATTTCAAAAGGGAAAACAAATGGCCCATGTCTTGGGGAACATGGAGTGAAACCAAAAAGAAAAACTGCAGCCTGCTCCCAAAAGCAATGATTCTTTAAGCTAAAGCCAGCACAAATCCTTTATGTGTTAAATGGATGGGAATTGCAAAAATATTTCTTTCACATTCCAGCTGAAACTAGGACACCTTGTTAACCTAAATCACATACTTTTCCAAACACTGCTCTTCATTAAGAAAGGAAAAAGAAAAATCAAAAGCTATAAAATCTGGGGAAAAAAGGTTGCTATAAAACTCAGTTTTCAGAAATTAGAAGGTATTTAGATAGGTTAGATAGGGCCTTGGGTGGCAGGTTCTAGTGTGAAGTGTTCCTGCCCACGGCAGGAGGATTGGAACTATATGATCTTAAGGTCCTTTCCAACCCTAACTATTCTATGATTTAGATGTATATGTCTTGCTTTATTGGCTTAGAAATCTCTGATGGCAAATAATTAACCACGAAACCACTGATGAGACAATAGTGTCCACAACTGCCACAAATTTTGACAATGGATGTTCCAGTAGAGGCTTTTACCATTACCATCATAAGCCTTGCATGATTTCAAAAGATTTTATGACTAGAAGATATTTTAATAGTTTTTATTTAGCAAATCAAAGATAATTACGTATTTGCTGACTCTAAGTAGCCACGAGTTCATTATACCTGTGAAACCACATACAGGATATTCTCAGAAAGCCTGAAGGTGTATATGCTCAGAGGGCCTGATTCTGCTCTAGCATTTCCTATGAAGTTTGTCAGAAAAAAGTATTTATATTTGAGAATTAAGAAAGGCAAACCCCAATTCTTAATGCAGGAGCTAAAGTTTCAGTCAAGTAAAAAAAGAATCAATAATGTGGGGACTTAGAAATAGTTTAATATAAGCACAAAAATTTCTGAATCATGACAAATAACGACTCATCAAGGGAGGCAAGTAAGCAAAATCGGTTTCCTTTTAACCATGCATAACATAGGAGTGCAGCAATTTTTGTTAATTGCAGTAACATTACTTCTGAGGACCAAATGCAACAGCTTTCAATCCACACAGACCTTTACCTACATCATCTCTTTCTAAAACTGGTTTTCAGTTAAGCATCGTGTCCATTTTACCAAGAATATACTTGAATATTCAGCTGCGCTCCTAAGCATTCCCAAAGCAAACCAAAGACTTTCATTGGTGGATTTAAAAGCTGGAAGTTTCGCAGTATTCTGATTCTCTGAAGTATAGAAGCTGACTACAAGAACATACCCAACTACCAGCACAGGCTGTATTTCTTCAGTCACATGCTACTCAGAGCTGATTAGAAATCAGGTTTTATTTCTATTTTGTAGCCTTGTTTTGTACTTTGTTTTATAACCTAGGGAAATCTGAGTCTGCACCACTTTTTCATAACACAGTCTCTCAGCAAGCAAAACAGGACTTGGATAAAACAAAAGAAGGAAAATAGTGTACCCTCTACTCCCACCTCACCCTCCCAGAAAAATCTGAGATGGCAAAGATCAATTCTCTTCTTACCTAAGGGTTCTCTGCATCAAGAAGTCTGTCATTGGCTAAAGGAGAGAAACAGTCTTAGGAAGCTGGAGAAAGAAAGGACAAAAAATAGTAGTCCAGTAACATACATAGCTGATACCTCAGCGTTTGCCCCCATGGATTGATAAGATAGATCTTAGTAATACACATCTTCCCTGTAAAAATGAGCAAAATTAATGTAGGACTACTTGCCTTCCACAGAAGATAAATCCCCCTCTTATTTCGCCACATAACTAGTTTCTGCTGCATTGTCTTGATTTTACCTGTCTGTTTGTTATGGTGTTTCTATTATTCTTCCAAAAACAGAAACAGCACAGAGTACCTGTTCCATGGGCACTTCACAGACTGACAAAGGGGCTCAGGTAAGTGCTGACATGTCTAAAATACAACATATAGAATCTCAGATACAAATGAAGACTGTACATTGCAATTAACTTTTATTCTGTTGCAGGGGAAGAGACACTAAAAGAACCAATATTTCTTTCTACAAGTATCTCAAAGCACTTGGACAAGCTGTTACTAACCATTCCTTTTTCTGCTTTCCCCCACTTCACAACCTGCGAAACACCTATACATTCTCCAATTTTAAACATATATTTGCAATAGCTTTGACATTTTAGCTACTCCACAGCAGGGATTAGTCTTTTGTGAGACCTTCTCATTTACTGAAAAATGAAGCAAAATTAAAGGTCTATAGTTCAAAGGTACTTTTCATTGGAAAATGGACCAAAAGCCATTGTGGTATAACCCAACTGGCTTCATGGGTTCAGTTTTACTGTTTTATGCATAGCATGCTTGAAGCAAACAAAGCAACAAAGTCTTTTAGAAGATATTGCCCATTATAATGAAACAGATCAAAATAATTACTTTAAGCACATTGCACTGTCTTAAGTTCATGATCTAAATAGGACATGCCAAACAGTAAATAATGGATATTACAGAAGTAGCAGTAACTGGTTTGATTTAAGTGTAGGTGAGATTAGCTTAATTGTTCTTAATGCTGGAGTGAAATTTCACTGTTAAGTGATGTTTCTTTTGTTGGCATTATGTCCCTACATTTACTCTAATATGATCTATTGAATTAAGACAAGTATTGAAAAATCTGAATTATCTAGATTCTCCTGTGAGGCAAGAAGGACAAAGACATACCAAGTGATGCTGCAAGCCTTCAGGGTAGTTAAGAAAAGAAATAGCATTCCATTAATAAAAAAGAAAACAAAAATCACTATTGAAACCTGCTACACAGTTCTGTGAAAGGATAAGAGATAGCTGGAGTGGCCTCTTGCATGCCAGCAGGCAAGGCTCAGGGCTTACTGATGTATGGTCACGTTGAAATAGATTGCATCTGAGGTGGAGTCTCCAGTGATTTCCTTGAACTTTACATTCCAGATGTCTTCATGTAAACGTGCACTTCTTTAACATTTAGGAACAGTGAAACATACATTTTATAACCCCCTGGTTTATGTAAAAGCACTTTAGGAAAGGATTTAGCACTATGGAAATTTTTCCATATTTTCACATTTGTTGTAGAATTGCTGTTAGACATGTTTATTCAATAAGCAGGTACGCCTGCTACATTTAAATGCAAGAAAACTGAGTTTATTCTTACAGTGGACTGTGGAAGCGACGAGCAGTTAAGTAAAATGTCATTTAGTCAGTCAATACATTTCTGAAGGGAAAATGATGTAAGAAACTGTCATATATTATTTTTTCACAAAGGTGCATCGCAAAAAAGCTCTACCAAACCTATTGCCTCCAAAAGAGGCACATGTCATGGTTCCAACCCTTTTCTTATAAGGACACTGTGGGCATTAATACTGATGGTTATAACTTAAGCCTCTGGCCATCTGCACTTGAGCAGGTTTCTCAGGCAAAAAAAATTATTAGCTTCAATATGCAGCATCCTAGCATTGTCCTGCTAACAAACCCTTACAGAAGCAGTACTGTCACACGCCCTCATCATGCAGGTAGTTTGATGAGAATATCTCCACAGGGAGCATATCGAAGAGAAAATAATTCATAGTTCTGTATCTAAATAGAAAAGTACAGGAGATACTACAAATATAAGACATAAAAAAGAGGATATCTATTTAAAAACCTTTGTTGAAATTTTCATTACAGTGTGTGAGGAAAAATTAGAAGACAGCTATATTTCTTTGGTCTACTGACATAAACAGATAGGGACAGGAATTTGATAAAACAGGGTAATTTTCAGGCATTAAGCTATGATAATGATAAGAAATTAAGAGTAGGAAATTTTAGGCTAAATATTGTAAAACACTGGCAGTTTGTTCTATCTGTTTTACAGAGGAATTCTATCATTTGGGACATGCAATAATAGCAAGGCAAAGCAATTAGGAGTTTGTGGAAACACAGGTAAAAATTAGATGCTTTAATACTTTTAACCTCATCTTGATTCTTGGAGCACAAGCAAACGAAAGAGAGGTTCAGTTCACAGTAATGATGTTTCTAATTTGCCACTGTCTGCAACCAGCTAGTTTGGAAAGTTGCAGTCTTCTGGTCACAGGCAGCACTATTAATCATGTATTACACCTTGAGATGGATATCCATCCCCTCACTCCCTCACACAGGTTGAAAAACCATTAAAAAGAACAAAAGAGAAAGGCACAGCCTGTCAAACTGCACAGCACTATGAAGGCTATCATAATACAGTTGCAGGCTGCTGTCTTTTCCAGCTTGTATGACAGATGAAAAATCTCATTCTTGTGACAAAAACGGTAATGAGGATAGAAAATGGCACAACATGAATCCAGCTTTCTGACAGGGTTCATAATGAGACTCAGAATTGTGCAAAGTTAATCTAATCTCATCACAGTGTTAAAACCCAAGTCACAGGGATGTGCTTGTATCTATAGTTTCATATAAATTATCTCAGGAGACAAAGCTCAGGTGGAAAAAAAAGATACAAAAGCACCATTTTGAAGCTGAAAAAGGCTTGCACTATCATAAAATAATGAGGACAATCTGACAGGAGACCAGCCTCAAGTTCCACTGTAGTGAATACAGCCAATCACACCATCATGAGTGCATAATAATGCAAACATTTGTCTACATGCACAAATGTCAAAACACAACATAAAGGTTAATTTCCTCTGTTCTAGAAAATGGACTGTATAGTGGCTTCACCATTGCAAAGGCGTTCTAGTACCTATTTAATAACTGATCTCATATTACACAGCAACACTGCATGGAATTCTCTAAATAAGTTCTTTTTTATTATTATTTTAAAAATCTTCATATCTTTCCAGCTTACACTTTTGAGTCTTTAGGGGCTGGTCTGAGACAAACATCTCTCATTTCCACTCGGCTGTCATTTATGAGATGTCAGAATTTTAAGCACATAAAACCCAGTTCTCTAAGCAATGCTGCGTTTCTAGGATAAGAAGAATATAATTTCTAAATAATGTACACAGAAAACATTGTAATCAAAAATACTGTAAAATTAAGCATAAGCAGACAGGCATATCACTAAGCCTTGAAGCATTCTTAATTTTGGGGAAAGCCCCCTAATTATCACTGAGGGACCTCCTTCTCCTATGCACCTCCTAGTTTGGAGAGCTTGTGCTTCAGATGTGTAAAAATATCCAGGATAAAATATTTGCCCTCTCTTTACTTTCCCTTCAGTCTGATTATTCAACTGATACAGAAAGCACACACAGAATTACAAGTTAACCCCATCTTAGCTTACAAAAAAATGGCACAAAAGTGTTCCTCTTTCATCCAGCAAAATTTGAAACTAGTAAGTCTATAAAACACTAGACAATATAACAGGTAGCAAACAGGTAGCAAGCGAGTTTGACTCCTGCAATCAAAAGGTCAAAAGTAGCTTATTAGTCTTGGCTGAAAGTTGCACAGATTCACCCAGGTCTTAAGAAGGAAACCACATGGTTCTTGTCTAGAAGAATAATTGGGCTGCTTCCACTCATGTGAAGCAGCCCAATCTTTGTATGTGAAAAGGGATTTTACTTCATTATAATCTAAAATATGAAGTGCCATTATTTAAACATATATCTTTATAAACCTTAAAAAAAGTTATTTAAAATGGCTCTGAGAGCATATATGCAGTACAAATCTAAATATCAGGTGCCATATATGTAAGACAAGTTCTTGCATGACTGCTGTGGTAAGACCAAGCATATTTCACTGTTAGTCTTATTTTTTCAAAGTTTAGCACTACACAGCTAAATGCTGCTTAAGAAAGCATTTCATTTCATCCAGAAGATTTAGTCTAGGGCACTTATAATTAAAAAACAGCAAATATTTTTAATAGCATAGCAAATATAATATTTGCCTATTGTGACATTCATTTGTGTAAATATCTTCAGAGGTACTTTTAAAATTTAGTATGGTTTTCCTGTTGTAAGATGGTCATGTATCCAGTGCAAGGTAACACTTCTTGATTCAGAGAATAAAATATCTCCAGTTATAAGATACAAAAGAAACGCCCAAACTATTTTCAGTTAGTTTCCTCTACCTCTACTTTGTAGGACACTATTTCCATGATTCATTCCTCCACCTTAGTAATTTGCATAGTTTAAGCCTAACGGAAAAGCCAACACACTAGCACAAAGCATCTTCAGGTACAAGAATGACTGAAGTTATGTTACCAATAAAGTTGTGAATTTGCCCTTAGAAAAGAGCAGGATGAAGAGGAAAGTGGGAAAGAAAATGGCTTATTTACAAACTTGCTTTAAGGATAGCAAA
>JASSUY010012149.1:0-38715 GCA_032466535.1 Forpus xanthops
TTGGCATCAGCCCACCTCACAAGCATGTCAAGGTCCCTCTGGATGGCATTCCTTCCCTCCAATGTATCAACTGAGCCGCAGAGCTTGGTGTCATCAACAAACTTGCTGAGGGCGCACTCAGTCCTTCTTGAAATGAAAAATCTTTGGCAAACCTGAAAGCCATGTTTCAAAGATGCACATTTAGTAAAAGTTGTCTCAGATGGTCTTTGGTGTGAAACTCCTTTTAACCCAGGTTAGTTGCAGACTGTTGCTGTCGTGTTACAAAAAGTTTAGGCTATCATACCAGTGAGACATTGCTCCACTGTGTAGTTTGCAAAATCCGGGGTGCCAGAATGCTGAAAAGCAAAGCAAAACTCATTTACAACACAGAATGGATTTTAAATAAAGTTCAGGTTTAGGTAATAGGTCAGGCTCTCGTTCCCTTTTTATTTGTAGCAGTTCATCCGTGTACAGTACTGTGCATATTCTGTGTGAAAGGTAGTCTTATTTTTTAATCTATTATAACTGTCCTTTTAATTCTTGAAAATCCTTTTGGGTATTTTGCATTCCAGTATCGATCCCTGTCTGTCTGACTGCTTCAGCTGGGTAATCATTTTTCTTCTTTATACCTAATCCGTTTAATATTTCCTTCCGGCCACTGTATAACAGTATAGCTTGCCTATTGTTTGGGATGTGATTCAGTAACAACCGTAAGACTACAGTAAAAGTGGCCATATTTTAGTGGCTGCATTTTAGACTAAATTTTGCAAAACTGGTATACAATGAAATAAAAATGCAAAGCTGAACAACATGTGTCTTCAAAGCACATATGCTAACCTTAGTTCTTCACATTGCTTAGTCATACAAAATGTTCGTCCTAATGAAACTGATTGTATTTTGAACCGCTCTGAAAAATTAAATATGAAGGTAGCTATTTCAAAATGCTCCTTATTCTGTAATCTTCTTATGAACCTAACAGAAAAGATGAATTTTATTCTCTCTATGTATACACATATGTATCCATCTATGCATACATGTGCATATAAAATCTTGCTTTTAAAGGAGCAGCTTGTAGAACAGCTTAAGTATCTTGGCACAAGTGTTCGGACCCACGTCTCTGATAGTTCTCTTCAGCCCTCTCATTGGATGAAAACATTTTGTCCATGTTTCTATGGTGACTGAGTAAAAGCATCTCTGGTCACATGAAGTCTTGACAAAATTACAGCAAGTCCTCCCTGAAAAGGTTTTCAGAAAAGTGCAGATCTGTTGTGTTTCACCTGAAGGAGGAGGAGGATGGATCCTGATCCCACTTGGGTCTTCGACTGTGTTTCTCCCACACTGGATTATACCTTCAGGTCATTTTGCTATGCTAACCAATGCTTCAACTGTTCTGCTTTTCTCATTGGCTAAAAGTGGCATATACTTTCTCTGCATGTCAAAGCAGAGCATGCAAACATAATGAAGGAAACAGAGGCGAAAGCAGAGTTTTTAATTCTTAAATAACCCTCATTTGTTTCCATGCTACTTTGGTACCAGCCAAGGAGAGTGTGTGTGTGTATGTTTAGCTTTTATTGCAACTACTCTACTTTAACAAAACAAACAAAATCTTCAGTGACCTAGGCTTCTGATATTCATGACTGTCTTAATAAAAACACCTCTAACCAGTAGCCAGTTTGATTATTGTATAAACCATTCAGGAAGATATGGAAGCTGCCTTCTCTCAAAGCATTGGTTATAACATTAAGACTTCAGTTAGTTACCTTTACATACCTCCAGTTCCCCGTAACAGCTTCATAAGGTCATGGGAAACAAAATTATCAAAATACAGAGTATCTTCTGATATGGAGAAACTTTCTGAAAGTTGTAGATTTATGGCTGTTGCTTTACAACAGGCTCTTTCTAATGTTAATAGCAAAAAGAAAAAACATGATCCACATCTTGATTTCTTCTTTTTATTCAATCCTTTGAAGATTACTCCCTTCCCCTTGTACACCTTATAACAAATCTACTGTGGTTCCAATGAAAGGTCAGTTTGAATGTTATCCCTTGACTTCTCAGATGCTGCAACTTTCCTGTGCGCTTCTGAGATGAAAATCAAATAAAAATGTGAAATGATTTGAAGACATCCTGACTTTTTAAATGAGTATTTTAAAATTCATGTGTTTTAATATTATAGCACAGAGTATGTAATAACTTAGTTATTATTTTCAGTTATACATAAATTAGGTGGTTCAGTTATTAACTGTAGGGTGCCCCCTGTCACGTGCTTAGTAACGGCAGGTTCTTTTTACAGGCTAATTGCAATGTAACAGAACATTAGCCTGAACCTTCAGACCTACAGAAAGGACAGTTTGTCTTGAAATATGCATTGGTGCAAATCTGGTGCCAGTAGTAATTTATACCTAGAAATAGAACTGTCAGTGGTAAACTGAATAATTTTCTATTAAACCGTCTGTGAGGCTGCCTCTTAGAGTAGAGATGAAGTTTGTTTCCAAGGATAGGAGTCTTACTTTGAATTAAAATGTCAGTTTTCCTGTTTTGATTACGTTCTGTTTATTAAAAATGTTATCTTTCCAGATACATTTCTGAGTTTCTTGAAGATTGACATGCTCAGAATAAATACATTGTAAAAAGCTTGATTGATCCAGACTCTTCCTTTATCTGTGCAGAGATTCTTTGTTGGCTCAGGCTGGTGAGATGTCAGAGGCACCAGAACTCTTCCAGCTTCAAGGTTACTGGATGAAAGGCTATAAAGAGAATAGCCTTTATGTGTCCCACAGAGAAACCTCATCAGCAAACCCGCTGATAGCTTCTGTTCTTTGTGTAGTCATTTGGAATGCTGCTTTTTTGAACATAAAGGCAACATTTGCAGCCAGCTAAGTTTTGTTTAGTGAGTTGTAGTTTATCTGTACTGACTTAATTTATGAGAAGCTTGATGGATGCATCCTTGACAAATAATTGTCCCCCTTGTTAATGGTGTTTTTTTTTTTTTTTTTTTTTTAAAGGAGAGATTGTATGATTGGTTATATATGCCTTTTCCATGAACTGTCTGATTATGTGAAAGTCAAACAGCAAAAATGTGTGTAACTCGTCACTTCATTAAATTACCAACTTATTGCCTTGTTAAAATGGTCAATTTATTAAATAAAAGCTATCAGCTGCTTCAAGGGTAGAGGTAGAGCAGTGTTTTATAGAAAGCATATGTTAAGCAATGAAGTGTCCGGTGTACAAGGTCTTAATTACAAAACTAGCCATCTGCTTTAACAAATATTTTTAATGCTTTTCTAAGTATTGTTACAGTTGTCTGAAATTGTTCTTGAAAGGAAATTACATATTAGGTGAATGTGACAAATGCGTATGTTCTTGCCATGTAATCTGCGTGCTAAGATGCTTCTTTATTCGGGCATAAGAATATTATAGGTTTGCAGTGCTGATTTATTTCATAGTTAGTCACATATATAGTTCTTCCTTGAAAATGTAATTTTCTTTATGTTTGATACACTGCTTTGAAAAATTAAGTTCTCCTGTTTCTGGATGCACATAGTGATTGTATTCTATTTGTTATCCAAAGTTAAATAATGAAATGGAGATCAAGTCCTGATGCCTTGTTTGATTTTGAGCATGTTGGATATGCATAATAGACAGGTCAGACAGAGTCCTGGGTGATGTGGTTTAGTGTGTGGTGTCCCTGCTCATGGCAGGGGGCTTGGAACTAGATGATCTTAAGGTCCTTTCCAACACTAACTATTCTATGATTCTATGATACAGTAGCTTCAAACATCTGGGAGACAGGTCAGTGCTTAATAGTGTGTGTGTGTATTTGACAGAGAAGCAGTAGGCTATTGTGGATCTACCTTGGTATATCGAGAAGCTACTTTGAAATAGTCCCTGGTAGGTGTATTAAAGGGGTAAAGTACCATAAATATCACCAGTGAGTAATTTCACAGTTGTCTTCTGTGGAATGTATCTTACCATTGCCCTTACCTTTTTTTGAGATGATCTGTTGCATTTTTAATCAGTTTGCTCTGACCTGTTTTCTTATGTGCTCCTTTTGTAAGGTCTGGAAGTGTTGTTTGAAAAGGAAAAAAGCTCCATTAAATATTTAATGCAATCTTAAATAGCTGTATGTAGGGGAATTAAATCGGGACACCTGCTAAAGCAGTGACACGTCTGTATTAATGCTTGTAATTTATTTTGAGAACAGATTCGATTTTGATGCCTTTTTTTGATCAAGTAATGAAAATGTTAACAAGTTTAGTGCAGTGAATTGTAGAAATAAGTCTCATACAAACCGTTATCCCTGTAAATAGGGAAGATGTGTATGTTTGCCATTTGCTGAGATAACAGGAAGAAAAATCCTGAAACTTTTCTTAACGGCTACTTAAATACATTGTCTTTTATTCAGGGCTGATGTCAAAATGAGGAGCCCTCATCAACTTTACTGAACTGCAGTAAAGCAGAACTCCCACCTTCTAATACTGCAGTGAGTGTGAGACTCAGGATGCAGTTGGCTCATGTGGCGCCAGCTGATTGAACTCTTAACTAAAATATAGTAATGCCACTCTGGGAGTTGCTGGGTTTTCATTTTTTAGATAAAGATTATTTTCAGGAGCATGAATTAGAGACTCCGCAAGGAAAAACTTTTAATACTGCAAATCATATATCATTTCAGTCACTTGTTCTTTTGCACAGAAGGAAAAACAAGTATGAGTCAAGAAACAAATCATGATCTATTCTGTAGAGAGCTTCTTTACGTGCCCCTTGACTGCTAATTGGATTGGTGTTAAGGAAGCTGAAAAACAATTGTCTGTTGGCCTGTCTGGCCTGGGTTAGTATATTTGACTTTCCTGTTGCTAAGTTCATTTGTATACGCAGTAGGGAATGTCTTAACGTGTACATAGTTGCAGATAATAATTTGGAAGCACAGTATTTATACAAATAATAGTAGGGAGGGAGCTCTGTTTGTTTTTCAGGGCTATGAAACACAAAAGTAATGGTGACACAGGATTAAAAAGAAAACCTTAAGCTTTATTTCAAAACATTCACTAGTCTTTTGTAACCTGGTATTAAAACATAAGCAAGCATTTGCAAGGTGGTAGTTATTGGTGTTTAAGTCATTTCCTCTGAAAGTGATGCTGGCTTTATTTAGTAGTAGAGTCACATTCTGTTATGTTAGAGTTAACTACATTGAGCACAATGTTCTAGTGTGTAAAAGACTGTCAAGGATAATAACTGTGAAACACTGAGTGAACACTGCCTACAAAAATACTTGTCATGGTTTAAATTTCTCTCTTCCATGCTTGCAATGCTTCTTACATGCTGATAATGATGTATCCTTGTTTACTTTGTGTTTTTGCTAGGTGATCTTACCAACTGTTAACGGAACACTTTGCGTTGGTCTTCAAATTAAATTTACCTAGAGCTTTGTAGTCTGAATCTCAACAGTTTGACATCTGCTTCTGACAAACCTTCTATTGGTCAAATAGGTCAAATACAGTTTGCATTGTATTGAACAAATGTATTGCTCAAACTGATGCAGTGTGTACACTTTTTTAAATGGATTTTGAAAACTTAATATATTATTATACATGTTTTAGACTTCACAAGAGAGAATGTGTGAGTGTGGGATTATCTTTTAGTCACAGAAATCAGAAAATCTCTGGGTGCATAATGCTGGGACAGATCAAGTAATAAACAGTAAATTTCAGGGTCTATAGTGGCTATGAACTTCAAATGCTGCTACTGTGCTGCTGTTCTTTCACTTCTCCGTGCATGACTGAGCAACATGTAGTGGAAAATTAAAAGGTTTTTAAAAGCTAAAAAATTGAGGCTTTGATTAGATCTGTAAGCTAAAGAATATTGATAAAATACTGAAACTAGTATGTTATCTATTATTTATACAACTTTATGCAGTGAACCTCTGTGGCTAGTAATGTTCAGTCTGAACACTGTGTTTAAGTACATAACAACCTAAACATAAGGGTAGTTTAACAAAAAATAAATGGTCTTACAAATATTATTTAAAATTCTCTGCAAAATATACATCCTAGCCTAGACCGTTTTAAAGATAGATAGGAATAGTGGACAGTTTAACTGTAAGAAGAGAGTTAAGCCTTCCAGTATCTGAAGGGGGCCTATAGGGATGCTGGGGAGGGACTCTTCATTGGGGACTGTAATGATAGGATAAGGAGTAACGTGTTAAAACTTAAACAGGGGAAGTTTAGATTGAAGAAGAAGAAATTCTTTACTGTTTGGGTGGTGAGGCACTAGAATGGGTTGCCCAGGGAAGTTGTGAATGCTCCATCGCTGGCGGTGTTCAAGGCTGGGTTGAACCAAGCCTTGGGTGACATGGTTTAGTGGGAGGTGTTCCTGCCCATAGCAGGGGGTTGGAACTAGATGATCTTGAGGTCCTTTCCAATCCTAACCATTCTATGATTCTATGATACTATCTAATATTGCATTTAAGTTAGTAATCTTTGTTGCTTGTAAGAAAAAAAAATAATACTTTTGTACATGAAGGAAATACGTGTAATTTTTTTAATTTGCTATATTTTCCAACTAAATTTGAGGCAGATGTTTGTAGTCATTATTTCTGTTTGCAATTACAAATGCTAAGACCTAGGTTAATATTTTTCTAAGCACTTAAATGTCTAGGCATTATATCGCTGGAAAGTTTAAATGAAACTAAAGCACAGTGAATAAGTTAGCCATGTAGGCAAGAAATACTGCTTTGATTCTTCAGTACTACCTAGAATTTAACAGAATATGCTAAAATTACATGTAACACTGATCCTCTGGACAATAAAAGTATTGTTTGATTGACATTCAGTGCATGTTTGGAAGCAGAATTGTGCATTTTCTGTGTTGCTTTTAGTTTTTTAAAAAATATGGAATATAATATCCAGTAGCTTTAGTAACTCCAAAGCTAATGAGTTTCTAAAACCCTGGGGAAAGTGTTCTTTACTTTTTATCAGAGATGCAAATATTTGATATGTCTTGATCATTGAAAGTATCATTAGAGTTCAGTTTTTAAAATCTCATTAGCATGCACATTGTATTAATAGAGTTAGTGTTGTATTTACTCATTTCATCTATTCTGAATCTAACCTTAATGACAAGCAAAGTAGCTGACTAATTTTGTTGGGGCACCAGTGACATTTGTAGTAGAACCGTCTAGTTTACAAACTTGCAAGTAACCAAGGAGTGGTACAAGCAATTCATAAATTCAGGTCTTGCTGTTCTATTGTTGTGGGAGTTTTAAACACTTAAGTCACCATGTCCTATTGACCTAAAGGTACTGCTCTTCTGAGTGTAGTGAATACACTTGGTTTGTGACAGTGATCAGGTATACTGAACAAAGTGAAACCCTCAAGGATACAAGCAAATTTTTCAGTTTTTCCATTGCAGAGTGAATCAGTCAGAAGGGCAATCTCATTTCACAGTGTGGTGTAGTCATTTCAGGGCATGACACGTTTTTGTCAGCAGTTAGATTTTTTTTTTTTTTTTCAAGAATGAGGACTCTTCAGTTGTTTTCTAAGATCTTGAAGAGTTACCTAGGTGTCCAAGAAACTTCTTCAGTGTCTTTTTTCTTTGTCGTACCTCAGTGTTTGTCTAGCTTCTTGCCATTCCCACCAATTTGCTGGCCTAGCTCCCGTATTCCTTTTCTTATTGCTATGTGCCTGCAGCTAGTGCCTTAAACCTATAGCACCTCTAGCCAGTGCTAATCAAACCTCTTCTCTTTTTCTATTCAAGCCACTGAGGTTCATAGGAACAATACTTTTACAGTGACAACTGGGATCGTGTATGAGAAAAATCCTCTTCTGCTAATAAGTGGACTCTCCAAACATATTAGCTGTTGAACTTTTAACCAGCTTTTTGAATATATGAAATCTCAGTTCAGGTCAATCAGGCTTAATAAGTAAATCAATTAAAATCAGATGCTCATAATGGAAAGTCTTAGGAAACTAAAGGCGTAGGTTTGAACATCAGGGCTGTTCATGATATGACAAGTTCTTTTGTAATGTCATGACCAAATGCAGAGCTTCACAGATGTTTTTGAGGCTGTGTGAGTTCAGCAGTCATACACATTGCACAAATTAGCATTTTTATAAAATATTCCATAATTCACCTGCCATCTTGTGAATACCAAGGTTTTTTTCTTTAAGGATATTCCATAATTTTTGTTAGTCAGTTCAGCAGCAGAAGTTTTCAATTCTTTTTATTGTTTTGGGAGGGAGGGAAAAGAAAGAGGGCTTTATCTGAGCTCATCTTTTTTATCTTATTGACATTTATGGTATGCTGATTTTTCTCTCCCTTTCAGAAGAGAAACCAGATTGCTCCAAGGCCCGCTGTGAGGTCCAGTTTTCTCCTCGCTGTCCAGAAGATTCCATCTTAATTGAAGGTTATGCTCCTCCTGGTGAATGCTGTCCACTTCCAAGCCGTTGTGTGTGCAATCCTGCAGGCTGCTTGAGGAAGGTTTGCCAACCTGGCTATTTGAATATATTGGTTTCAAAAGCATCAGGAAAGCCAGGGGAATGCTGTGATCTCTATGAATGTAAACCAGGTAAAAATGGACATGATTTTTTTTTCAATTTTAATTTTTTTTCTGACAAGCACAATAACCTATATAATTGCATCTAATAAAGCCTATATTGCCTCTGAATTCTTCTAATTCTTCTTAAAAATTAAAATTATAATATGTAGGAAATGCCCCCCCAAAAAATCAACATAAGAAATATTATGTTTTACTTTCTATTTTTTTTTCTCCAAACATCAATTTAAACTGAGCAACAAGAGAAAAGTAGCCTAATGAGAACGTTGCATTTCTGTGGATGCTGCTAGTGAAAGTGACATACTGATTAGATCATATAAAGGTTTTACATAGTAGAAATATTTTGTGCATGGACAGGGAATTAAGGTTACAAAGTGATGACTGGAGAGTGAAAGGATTGTCAAAGTGCATATTGAAAGACTTCACAAATTTTTTTTGTATTTACCTATTTTCCATTTCACGAGAAAACAAATTGCCCTTTTTTGTGATTTATTCTCAGTGGAAGATGTAATTCACTCTTCTTTTTGATCCAGGCTTTGGTGAAGATGAATAATAAATAGAGAGGGATGAAAGCAGGCATATAAAATTGGATAATCCAAAATCTTAAATGCAAACAGTATGCTTAAATTGTGCCTCTCCTGTGCTTGTTTAACATTTTCTTAAATCCTTCACAGAAGATGATTGTGCACTCTTTGTATCTTCTAGTGCTTCTCCTTGTGGTTTTCCTAATAGCCAATGCAAATCTGACTATCTGGAAATTTAAGCAAACTTTTTAATTCTCTGTCATGTGTAGTGGATGAGCAAGCAAGTCCTTTATAATATTTTTGTCTCTGGAACATGTTGTCAACTTTAGTCATCTTTCATCTAAAATTAGCTGTAATTTCTTCTGGCACAGTTTCCTTGGACTCCTTTCTTGTTCCATTGCTTCTCTGTAAGTTTTCTTAAAAGTTTACCCACGTTTTTCGAACGTGTTGCCCAAAAATAGACTCCTATTTGGGGTGAGTGTTCATCAGCACAAAGTACTGTAAAATAATTACTTTGTCTTTCAAGCAAAATTCTAAATAAGTGCTGACTCTTTTGCAAGAGTTCTGTTTAGTTTGTAAAGTACTTTGACTCCCATATGACTGCTGCTGAACAGTACATTTTAATTCTTCCTGCATATGCTTCAGGTATGCCTTTTCTGAATTTTGTCTTGGTTGTGGTTTAAGCACAGCCAGTCTAAAGGTCTGGTTCAATCCCAAGTTTCAGCACCAGGGGGAGAGAATATAAAACTAAAAGGGGAAAGGGGAAAAAAAGCCCCAAACAATAAACACGAGTGATGTAATTGCTCACCACACACTGACCAATACCCAGCCCGACCCGAGCAGCGATTGATCCTTCTAGGCAACTCCCCCCAGTTTATATACTGAGCATGACATGCTGTGGTATGGAATAGCCCTTTGGCTAGTTTGGGTCAGATGTCCTGTCTCTGCTTCCTCCTGGCTTCCTGTGCTCCTCCTCAATGGCAGATCATGAGACAGAAAAGTCCTTGGTCAGAGTAAGCATTACTTAGCAACAAGTAAAAACATCGTTGTGTTATCAGCGTAGTTCTCAATCTAAAGTCGAAAACAGAGTACTGCACCAGCTGCTAAGGAGAAAAAGAACTGTTACAGCTGAACCCAGGACAATCTTGATGAATTTGGATTATTTCTCTCTCTCAAAACAAATGTTAGCTCTGAGCAGATCCTCCAAGTGTATTTTGCATTCACATCATGTAGTTTGTAAATAACTGTCCAAAGTTACCTTTGTAGGTTACTCCTTGAAGATTGTTTTCAGCTTGTTAGTATTACGGAATCTTCAAATTGAATATGTGATTATTGCATTAGTGGATTTACGTAACTGTGTGTTGGTTTTTAAAGTAGTTTGTATTTTTTGTTGTAGAGAGGTAATAGGTGAAGGTATATGGGACTGGGAAAATTGCATGGTAGGAGAGTAGAAGAGCAGAGGCTTTGAAGAAATTGGGGAAGGAGAGACGCTAATGGGGTTTAGGGAAAGCATAGGCCTTTGCATTAATTGTTGAGAGGTTAATAACTGGGAGGCTGAGGGAAAGTGGAGGCTTCTTCCCTACTTGAGAGATGATGAAAGTATGTTTCTTAGGCTGTAACTAAGGCGCTGAGTAGTGTACGTGTGTACTCCTGTGCATCCCCATAGTGATAGTTGGTGAAAGATGTAATGACTAAACTACAGGGTGAGTGGGGCCCCTGCTTTGTGGTAGGGCCTTTGCTTGAGGGGAAAAAGGGAGTGTTATTAATACATAATTATTAGTCACTACATAGCCTGATTTTTGTCAAATTAGACTTCAGTAGCTGTCCAAACTGACTTCTGTAACTTTGGCCTAGATTTTTCTTTCACTTGCCATGCATCACAGTGGGAAGATTGTAAAAGAAGAAGCCAACACAAGACTGGAAGACCAGAAAAGGAGTAAATGAATTTGTCAAATCATAGGAGTCTACGAATTACTTGCCATAGAAGGCTGCTTTTTTTTTAATGACAATTATTTGCAAATCTGAAAATTTTTCAGAGGATCTCTGTTTTTAACTAGTATAAACTATACTTGAACAGATGATACTGTAGTTGATGTATGAAGAAAATTTTAAACTAAACATGCTGATTTTAAAAAAATATTAATATTTATTTCTTGTAGAAATTTTAAGGATTTTATTTTTAATTTGCAAGTTATCATGAACCTTACTGGTTTTTTTTTCCATCTGAAGTGTTCTGTCGTGTTCAAAACCACTGTCTGTGGTTTTAAATAAATGTATTTGTTTAAGAGCAGGCAAGGGAATGTCTTGTTTTACTAGGATTGTGTATTCTATACTCCTAATACTAGGATGTAAATATGTATATAGGCTTATAGAATTATAAAATAATAGCTTGGAAGACTAAATGAATCTGGAGCTAATGTGTTCCATCCTGTCTCTTCTGCATTGTTTTATGCAATTTATTCTCTATGTGTATATATGCATATCATTGTATATGTAGTAGCATATAACTTTTTATGTATGACCATTATCAAATGTGGATTTGCTGAAACAGTGGTCATAAAGTGAAATCAGATAATACTCCTTGCTTGGCAGAAATATTTATTTAGCCTATGATAAGCTTGATAATAACCCCTACGTCTTCAGATTTTGAGTTGTAATACTGAAGAATTCTAGGGAAGACGATTTGGAGAGGAACTGAACATTCAGTGCTCTGTTTCATGTTTCCTCTGTTTTTAATGACATGTTGCTGAAAAAAAAAAAAAGAACAATGGACAGTATAAGGCCTGGTAGATAAGCATTCATGCATAGTTTCTTACAAGGCTGATGTCAGTTTTAGTGAGTAGTGTCAGCATATCTGGAGTTTACATGTTGAACAGAGAAAACTGTTTTCCATACTTTGCCACAATCCTAAAAACTTGAATTCCAAGTGTTGCTACCAGAGCATTCTTCCTGTACCTCTATGTCTGCTTAACCAGTCTCCACAGGGGTTTTACACTAGCAAGGGCTTTCTGGTGGAAACAAATTGCTAGAAGCTGGGAGGACTGCTTCCTATGATACCAGTGCTGCTTTGTGCCAATGTGATTTGTGCAATTAAAGCACAAATTGTGTTTATTTCTCTTCCTTAAATAAGATGTCTCTAGTTTGCAGTGGCATTTAAGTTTGGAGCTTTCTGCTGAGAACTGCATATGTTCAAATACTGTGATTGGCAACTGAGTTACTGAAAGGAAAACAGGAAGTGTTTCCTGAACACTAAATGCTAGAATAAAAATATTTCATTTTGAGATACGCTCCCTCTTTTACTTTAGAAATGCAATGATTTAAGGCATTGGCAATCAGTTAAAATGGACAGTGAAGATACTTAGAGGCTTATCTGTACCCATCTATTAAGCTCCACATTATTTTGTCTTAAATGGTCTTACCGTTGCTCCACCAACCATTCACTGGTACCTACTCAGACCAAGTATGTCATGTCACTTTTGTTTTGCTGTGGCTACTAAGCTCAGAGGTGAGATAACACTGATCTGGTGCCATAAGCAACATACTTTGTTCCTACAAACTGTATACAACTGTGCATATAACTGGCCAGTCATGAGTAGTGTATTCAGTTATCAGCTGAGAGCTAGCTGTTAAGTATTCTTTTAAATACTTATTAAATACTTAACACCTATCTCCCAGCTTATAACTGAATTTTTTTTTCTAATCGAATGAACAGTCTCAACTGGATCTGCTTAATGTGTTAGCAGCCAAAATAAAAATAACGTGAAACATGGTTTGCAGGAGCATATAATGCCTGTTTTGCTAAGAAGCTAAAACAGTATGAGCAATGATGGTTTTAAAATCATGCTTCGTAATTTAAAGATGGAGTTTAATCTAAAAGGTATTTTGCTAAAGTTGTGATTACAGCTCTAGCTGCCACTAAGTGGCTTCATAATTACTCATACCAAAATAAAAGGTTTTTCTGGTATGGAATCTTAGTTTAAACACAATTCTAAAAGGAATATGACAGTTTGGTGCATTTCTTTAGGGAATTCTGTGCAGTCAGGTCTTGATGCAGAGTCTGAGATCAGCAGCAAAATGTAGTAGGTATTGCATAATGCACAGGCACGTAAACCTGTGCTCCACCCAGGCACAGCTTGAGCATTGAAAACAGGATCTGGAATTTTTAGTCTTTCACTATGGATAAGGGTCAGCAAAATCAAGTTTTTTACATGTAGTTGTGAGAAATAGAATATTTTATTTTATTTTTTTTTTTTAATTCCCTGTTGCTTGCAGAATGGGCTGTTCTATTGGATACTTTGGTAGAAGCTGATGTTGAGAGTCCTTAACAGATGAGGTTGGGAAAGGACTGAAGAAAATGAGTGGGGAAGAAGTACAGATAAGTTTCCAATGGACCTGGGAAATGGCTTAAAAGTGGACAATGGTGGTGAGGGATTTTCCAAAAAAAAAAAAGGAATCAGCAAATCCAGGGGTTCATGTTGAGAAATACCTGTGTTAGGAGAGTTAAGGAAGTGATACAACTGGATTGAAAGTCCAGGAATGTCATTCACTCTGGTTGTATTTAATACATTCTGAAGTGTGAAGGAAAGAAAAAGGATGATGCATTGTTATGAAGAGATATCTTCATGCTTCCTTTCTGCTCTCCCAGAACACATATAACTGCCATTATCAGATGTAGTCGTGTTGTGTTATTTGTGGGGACCACTTGAAATACATCTGAACTGAAAGCAAAGGGTGTAATGTGATGCTTCTCAGGTGCTGTAGAAGCAGACTTTGTACCCTTGTACACCTCAGAAAGCTATGACTTCTGGAAAAATATGAAGTTTTTTCTGTGCTGAGCCACAGTGTTGCGTATAAAAACCTAAAATCATCATGGAGTCATCAGATGGTTAGAGTTGGAACTTAAAGGTCATCTAGTTCCAACTCCCATGCCATGGGCAAGGACATCTTACACTACGCCAAGTTGCTTCAAGCCCTGTCCAGCCTGGTCTTGAACACTGCAGAGATGGGGCAGTGTTCAACTTCCGTGGGCAATCTGTGCCATTGTCTCACCACCCTCAGAAATATGTAACAGCATATAATATAAGCATGTTAATGAAACGTACACTTTGTAATTATTGGATTCAAAGAAAGATGTGAAAACTTAGTAGTTCAGTGGCAAATGTTTGCAATTTTATTTTTAAGGCAGTAGTACAGCTAATCTGGGGAACCTTTTCAAATAATGAAGAACCTAATTATAGACTGTTCTGTAATCTTTAAAATGTTCAGCTTATCCAGAAGTTTGGCTTCGTGCATTTTCCAGTTTAAGAAACCCATTTAAATCTGAAAGAAAGCAGGAGCTTCTTTTTCCTTCTTCAATTATCTTTCATCTCTCACCTCTCCTCATCTTTCTCCTGTAAGGAAAGGCTAAGAGGACCAGCACTGTTCAGCCGGAAAAGAAGGGTCAGGGGAGATCTCATCCACGCATATAAATACCTGAAGGGAAGGTGTAAAGACAGCGTCAGGCTCTTTTCAATGGTGGCAGGACCAGAGATATTAGACGCAAACTGAAACAACAGTGTTCCTCTGAACATCAGGAAACACTATTTCACCATGGGAGTGACCAAGTACTGTCAGAGGTTGCCCAAAGAAGTGATGGCATCTCCATCCTTGGAGATATTCAGAAGCTGTCTAGGCATAGTCCCGGGCAGCCAGAACTGTGTGACCTGGTTTGGGGAAGAGTTTAATTAGTTGACCTCCATAGGTTCCATCTAATCTCAGCTGCTGTATGATTAATCTAATAATTTAATAATAATGATCTCCCAATGTGGAGAAAAGACTGAGGTGGGGTATGAGTGTGGATAATAAAATTCTGTGGGTGGTAGATAAGGTCACTTCATACCCTTTGTTCACCAAATCCTACTAATCCTGTAAGAACTGGAGAGTGCCTTGGTTTTAGTAAGAGATCAGTACAAAATAAATAAAAATGGGTCAGATCAAATAGGGGAGCCACTGACTACATACAGCCACTTAATTACCTGAGAATTTTCTGTTTGCATGCTCTTGATTTGACATTTGTTTGTAATTCTTCTTAGGTTTGTACTTTTTAAATAAAGGTAGATTGTTTGGGCTGCTTTTCAGGGTTAGTGAGCCATTGTAGCACATTGTAACCACTGGGAAAAAAAAAATAACTTGTTAGAAAAAATGAGCACCTTAGCTGAGACTTGGTGGCATGATTAGAGAGTTTCCTTGTGTTTCTTCTTTCATTGTCATCACTGGTATATGGAAAGATGGACACAGGAATAGCTGTGCAGTAGCAGCTTGTTGGCTGTTTTTTCCCAGACAGCTTGCCTGGGAAAGAGGCAAAGGGGACCTTGAATCTGGATTAGAAAGATTGCTAGTTTAAATTCAGGAAACTGGACATTAGTAGCTTCTTGGCACAATGGAAGCATGCAAATCATATTGGTCACTTTGGACCACACTGACAAGCTTAAGATTTTCAATGCTGGATGTGATAATAGAGGACTTAAACATAAACAGAAGAGCTGTTTCACAGTTATTTATTAATAAAATGGAATGTAAAACTCTAGTTTTTTTTTTTTTTTTAAGTGAAATATTATTAAACTAAGTATTTCTGAGTTGTTTACTCTTTTAAATGCTATAGGGAAAATACATTCTCAGTAACCTGGTATATTTCTAGTAACTTACAGAATTTGCTGGCATCTTGAACTTTTATACTTTTTTTTTTGCTAACTAATATTAGCTCATTTACTTTCCAAGTCAATAATTTAAAAAAGTGATTCTTAAAGAGAAGTGTTTTTATAATGTTACCTACCAAGCATGCGTTCATTAGGTCATTTTTCTAACATAAAAGGCATAACTGATTGCTTATGAGGAAGTAATTTGCAAAAAGCTTCTAAAGCATGAGTAAACGGATTGTTTTTTCTTCCCTTCCTCCATAGTGTTCAGTGTGGATTGCAGCACAGTCGAATGTCCTCCTGTTCAGCAAGTTGTTTGCCCACTGGATAGCTATGAAACCCAAGTCAGGCTCACAGCTGATGGCTGCTGTACACTGCCAACAAGGTTGGTGTCTTGATGGCTGAGTATCTTTAATTTGTTCTCTGTAGTTCAAGTATTGTAAACACAAAATAATTATGCATAGGTCTGTGGTAATAAATGTTAACATAGAATGAAAAACATATATGAAGTAGCTTTAAGGTTATATCGGGTGAATAGAAATACAAATTTTATCTTTTTGAAGCAGAAAGAAATTCTTGGTACAAATGCATGAAGCTGGTTTTTGCTAGTTATTTGAGGGGGTTGTGTCTCTAGATGTATTTTCCATGTATTCAATAATTTCACTAAAGTAAATTCTGTCAAGAAACTTCTGAAAGTCTTTGATAATGATTTAAATGATGGAGATGACAGAAGATATGCAAGGGAAAATCTTGCCTAGTTAAAGAAACCTGTGGGGTTTTTTGGTACATGGAAGACCACTGTAAGAAGCTCAAAGATGATGGCTACCTGGAACTGCTGGGAAATAGAAATTTCAAGTACTCACCTCCATTTTACTTTAGTTGTTGTTCAAGCAGATACAATTTATTGCAATTTGGGAAAAAAAAAAGATGATTTTTGGGGTTCTTCCAGAATTCTATACTACTGTTTCAACTTCTGTTTTTAAAACAGACTTCCCAAAACCTGATACAGCAGTATGCCAAATAAATGTGAATTCAAGCAGAAAATAACGTCAGTGAAAATATTTTACACAAAACAGGAAATATTTCTTGTAGACATAACTAGTCAATTTATTTAGTATAAATGTCTTCAGACCATACAGTATTGCCATATTCTCAACCGCTTTTGTGATCCTGAAGGAGTGATAATCTTGCAAAGAATTCAGAAAGTAGAAGATGGCAAAGGTTAGGTAATATGGTGATGTCTTGGAAACTCTTGTTTCCATAAAATATGTGGGTTTGTTGCTGCATGGGGAGTTAATAATATAGCTATTAAAAAAGGCAGAAAAAAAATCTACAGAAATTAATATAGTGCTGTAATCCTGTTTATTAAAGTTTGCGAATGTATTTCTAAACTTGAGTTGTTGTAGAATACACCTAGTCACCTCCTATTAAAAAAAGACAAATCGCTTATCCTTACTCAGTGAATGCGACAAATGTTCTTTCATTCAGAGTTGTTTTCTTTTTCTGTTTATGAATTTGCGATGAGAATGTGCTGTGACTTCTTGATATTCCCCCTTTATTTTTCAGCATGTTCTCATTAAAATTCCTAGGAATCATGATCATTTCGTATTAATTGATAATTAACCTGATTAGTTTGGATTCCACAGGAGCCTGTGGTCTTTTTTTTGTAACTAGTCATTGTACTGGCATTGCTGACAGTACAGCTCAGCGCATTCAAGATAGATAGAATGAAATGCTATTAAGGACTGCATTTGAAGAGAGATTATAAAGTCAAAAAAGCAATCCAAATTAAAATTTCACAAATTTCTAAATTAGATTAACACTCAGAAATCTTGACACAATAGAAAATTCAGATTAATAGAGATTTACTTCAAAATTAGTTTCAATTTGCTGGATTAAAAAGTGATATACAAGCTAAATTACTTTTATTTCCCCAAAGTGAAATTGTGTTATATTTTTCAGCAGTCTAATACAAGTTGTGGCTTGATTTTTCTGTTGCTTGGTTGGAGGGAATAAAAAATATCCACTTTAAATTCTTTGTAAATGATAACTTCAGTGTTCCTTCTGTCAGCGAACACAGAATACCAAGAAAATAAAACTTCATTTACTTCAAAAAAATGACCAGTTGGAAATATTTCTATTTCTGGCATACACATGGGAACTGATCTTAAATAAAACACATAGAGCAAACATGTCCTTGCAATAATATTTTTCTTCCTTTTATAATGTTTAAAAATATAACCAGTTGGTTTACTGGGTTAGCTGTAACTAATATCTGAAGTGAACTTGTACATGTGTATGATACTTAAGTGACAAGACCGGTGTTCTCATCTCCTGCTTACACAGACCTCAATTGTGCAAGCAGGCATAGCATGTGTGAATCATTAGATAACTGTGAATTGCACTGAAACTGCTTGGAAATCAGATTGCTGTGCATTACTGGGCTGAGAGTTCAGGAAGGGATCAAAGCAGGAGTAGATGAGTTCTCAGCTCCTGGAGCCTTATGACTGGATGGGACATCCTTTTATGCTAATGCCTCTGTTCTCCTTGATGTGCAAAACTGAACAAAAAAGCCACAATTAGCATAATCTGGTCTGCAGGTAGGTTAAAACAATTATAGGTGTCTTGTGCTCCTCCATTAATTTTTAATTTTGTGGTTCAGTCTGTGTTGCTGTATATAGTTACCATATAGGTTACTAAATAGTTGGATTGCCTTCATTCAGCCAAAACAATAATGTGCTTTTGAGTACAGTGAGAAGGAAAGAAGAAAAGCTGAATCTAGAAGCAGTAAGATCATAGAGTAGTTTATGTGTTGTGTGCCTGCAGGAAATGTATGTACTTATTTTTGATTTTAAAAATCTGCTACTGTGCTTCTTAAGGAAGACGGTGCCATAGTCAACATTCATATGCTGTAGCTAAAGACATTGAAGGGGAGGAAGAAGAGAACATAGATGTGAGGCTAATCAGAAAAGAGTTTTATAGGGAAGAGAAGTATATGTATGGAAAGAGATGAGTCAGAAAGGGACACTAAGTACAGCTATTTGGAATATGAAAGTCAGACCATTTTAATTCAATTTCAATGTTTCCTCAGATTTGAGGAAAAATTGGAGGTTCATACTTGAAGCCAGGTCTCCATCCCATGAGTCTTGCATTTCAAAACTACAGGAAAGGCAAATAAAGTGGAGATTTATGGATGAGTGACTCTACACTGGGAAAAGGAGGAGTTTTTTCTTAATTCTGGTATTTCTCACTAAACTCATGGTGAAATACTAACAATGCATTGACCGTGATTCAGTTTAGAATCACCTAAATCCATATCATATCTCTTTTTAATCAGTGGGGTTACATTACAAAGTATCACTGTATATTTTTAATGTACCTTTGAAAATAATTTAATAAAAGCAAAGATACATTGTTTCATAAGGTCATAGACGTTAAGACCTTATGAAACCATTTAAGATTTTGGACTTTGTCAAGAAATTACAGTTGTTTCATTTACTGACACTAAAATCAAGGCTTAGTTCCGGCAGAATCTAAGAGCAGCTAAGGACAGTATCACAATTAAGGATGGATGATATGTCACTGGCTCTTAACAAGCAGTGGACAACTTCACGTACAGCAGGAACAGTTTGACTTCCGTAGCCACATCTTTCTCTTGGCTGGTTCTTGTATGGTAGGAAATGCTAGGAAAACAGAGAACCTTAAATCTGGTGTTGAGTTGGCCTGTGATTTATGAGTGAGCTCTTGAATGTATATTCATAATATTAAAAACTTCTCAATGCCAGGGGAAAAATGGGACTAGTAAATAAACATCAGATGTCGTAGGTTCTTGTACTTGCATTCAGAGGTTACATGTAGTTTCGTGCGTATTTCTACTGTGATAGTCCAAACAGAACAGCCTACTGATTTGACACTGATATCAAGTTACCAGTTGCTTCAGCTTTCTTCAGGCTGTCATGAGACACCTTAAATTTCCAGCTATTATGTTGGGAATGTCTGTGGTCTTGGTAAAGATGCTCTGTTCTCCAAGGAGCTTATTGAATAAAAGTGTATTGCACCTCTTACAAAGAGCATATGTCATGTCTATTAAAAATTTAAACATAGAGATGATTTATATGAATTGTACAAAATCAACCTTTGGTTGTTTCCAGTTTTTCTGTTGTGAATGAATTTTCTTCAAATTTTCAGATTTGTTTGCAATTTACTTATAAGTGTAAAGTTATCAAAATCTGTTAATTTTTTTTATGTATAAATATGTATCAGGAGCTGATTTCAATGACTGGTGTTGGCTTATGACTTAATTGCTCACATGGTTTTGTACATTTTTTTGTAGGAATATATACGATGGAGTAAATGGCATGTTTGATAGTTTTGCACCAAATATTTTTTTTATTTGCTTCATTCTTTCTGGCTACTCTCTTCACTAGAATGATTTGAAAGGTTAATCTTTGCTAGGTCTCTGCTTCTTGCTCTAGTTTTATCCCCGTGCTTCTGTGCTCATTTCCCTTCATCTAACCTAAGTATGGTCTTTTTCCTTGCACCAGTTCACATTCTCCCTCCTGCCAACTGTTAAAATCTGATAACTTCAAGATTTATTCAGGGCTCTGCTCTCAGAGATATTTCCTCCCACCATCTATTCTTGGTCAGTCTTTTCATAAAATCAGATAAACCAAGAAAATTCTAGAGAACTGGAAAGACGTTAGTACTGTGCCAATATCAGAAAGAATAAAAACTAAGTAATTAAGGTCTTACTATATTGATACCAGTTCTAAGAAAAATATTGGGAAAATTCGTAGACTGTTGAATTGAGGATTAAAGGATGTCATTATAGAGAAAAGCAAGTGAATATTGCTTTGACAAAGGCAGTTTTATGAAATTTGGTCTTATCTTTTGAAGATACGAAACTTGCCTTAAAAATATGACCATCAAAGTGCCTTTCTTCTCAATTTCTGTCTTCTGTAGTCACTAGTCTTTTTCCTTGTACTGAGTTCTGTCTTAACAATCAAAACAAGAAAAAACAAGCAAACAGCACCCTCCCCCTAAGAAAACCCCCCAAGAACCACCAAAAAAACCTACATCAGACTTTATAATTAGTACTGTCTTGTTGGGTTTACTTTATGAAATACTCTTCCCCAAACTACTTATCACTGAAGAAGAAAATTTCCCTCACCTCTCCTTCCCCACGTTCTGGAAGTGAATCAGTCCCAATGAGTTACATTGTGATCCTTTACCTCCTGAGATGAACTCTTGTGTCACTGAGTGTCTTGGAGATAATATAGGATATAATAATACCCTTCTGAGAGGAGAGAAGCATTCAGAAGTGTGTTCACTAGATCCGAATAATAAGTTTGCTTAACATATTTATTTAAAGAGCTTACACCAGGAGTCTGAATATGTTCTAGATTAGGAATTTTTCAGAAATAATCAGTACATATGTATACATCAAAATTTCCAGCAGTTTATTTTCTGTCTGAGTCTCAGGTTTAATAAATGCAGTTTCAAGTTTGATGTGATGAGAGGAGAAGGGAAAAACAGATGTAAATGAAGCATAAAAAAGCAGACAAGTTACAGTGAGACAGACTTTAAAGAGCAGTGAACTGCTTCGTAAATATAAACAAAACAGGAATATAAGTCATGATGACTATTTAATACATCAGAAAGTAAGAGCAGCTTTTTACAGATACAACTTTGAAAGATTGGAACCCAAATATCTTGGGCTTGAAGGATAAGCAAATGAAGACTTTGAATCAGACCATTTCACTATCTGTTAGTTACAGATAGCTGGATGGAGTTACAAATGCAAAACTCAATTGGATCAGGTAGCATGGAGGAGTAGGATTGTAGCTTTATTGTTTAGAAGAAAAGGTCTGAAAAAGTTTCTCAGATCAGTTAGTCATAGAACTTTTTTTCTTGTTTGAACAGTATTTTCCCTGTTGTTTTTTCCAGTACATGTGGCTAAAATGTCTCAATCTCTACCTGCTTTGGAATGGCAGTGCCACAGATTGGTATGCAGTATGGTAAAGTGAAATGTACTTGACTAGCAAAAGTGTTAATTTTCTGGGTGGTAAAGTGAAATACAGTGAATAGGACAGGAGGAAACCACCTCAAGCTGCACCAGGAGAGGTTTAGAATAGAAATTAGGAAAATTGCTTCACCAAAGGGGCATATATAGGTATAATCTATAAGAAAACACTCTTTTGCATCTGTCCTGTAACAAGATATTTTTAACAAGTGTTCTTTATTTAGCAGTTTTAAAGACATTAAGGAATAGTGGCAGTTTTACCTTAGAGTCTAAATTTTGCACACCATTACTGAATTGGTTTTTATTCCAAAGGAAGATATTTAGGAAACAGCAAATGCTTTTCCCAGAAAATCCATTTTTCTTCCTTCAGGTCTGAATATCCACAAAGAGCAAGGATAAAACAGCAAAGATGTGACCTTTATGGGTGACCCATGTTCCATGTCCATCTTCTCCTTATTGGTCTTCCAGGAGATGTAATGAATTGCTGAATTCAAAGTTCAGGCAATCCTCTTCTTCCTCCCTTACTTACCGCTGCCTCAGCATTTCCTAGAAGTTCTCAGTGTGATGATAGTTACTGCTGCCTTGGCTTTCAGCCTCACAATGTGGGTTGGTTTGGCAAGCAACCATATTTTCCTGAAGTCCACAAATGAGAAAAAGATAAGTTCTTTTTTTGTTGTTGTTGTATTTTTTTAAAGCCATCTCGGTAAAACCTGAGCATAAGCTCTTGAAGCACAACACATTTTTGGAGCCTGATGGCTGACTTCTGGGTGTCAGAGACCTCTGACAAAGAGAGAGGACACATGAGAAAGTCTTCAGAAAAAAGAAGATGTAAATATTCCGCAGAAGCAGCTGTAACACATTGTAAATATAGGCATCTCTACTTGCATCTTTTATAAGATCAACTCTTTGAACCTATATTGTATAAGTTGAAAGTATGCATTCATGCTCTTTCACCAACTCCTAGGAAATACTGAATTGCAAAATCCTTAAAGACAATACCATGCAAAGGAAGGAGCGCATTACCCATAAGACTAAAAAACCTAGCATTTGCTCAGGAGGAGACATGTCAATCATAGTTATGCAAGAAGCTTCCTTTTTTTGTGTGTAAGTTTATATGGGATAGTATATGTAGTACATTAATCTATGTGCTCTGTTAACAGTGTACTTGCTCCTTCACTGTTAAGAAGAAATTTTAGCCCTGATAAATTAAAGTTTCTCTTAATTGTATCAACTTTTAGGTGGTGTTTTATGCTTGAAAGTAAAATGATACTGTTGTGTTTGTGGTTTTCTTTGCATTTTTGACAAGCAAGCGCTTTGCATTTACAATAAAGTAGTAGACATATCTTTCTATTACAAATTTTTGTTTTCACTTATCAGTCTAAGAATTAGTGTATACCTTGATCCAAATGAATATTGTTCTCCCTTCTGCCGCCAAGACTCTCCCCTCTATTTTCTTCCATTTCTACTTAATCAGTTATTAATTTGTTTGGAAATTGAATAGGTGATTTATTTCAGAATAATTTCTGACTTGAACAGAAAATTTCTGTTTGTATCACAGAAATAAATAATTTTGACTGTGATTTTGACAGTTGTCTTCAAACTCAAACTGCCAGGGGAGACCCATAGGCAAAGCAGTAGAACTGTCACTTTCATATTTGCATTCTTAGACATGAGAATTTCCCAGCAGCTTCCAACGGTACTTAGAGCAGATAGTATGAACATTATTGAGGTTATATCAAAAGAGCTTGAAGTTGTGTTTCCTCTAGAAAATAGTGAGAAACATTGTATTGGACTTCACCAGTCACAAATTGCTGCTTCCTTTCTTCTCTCTTAACATTTAAAAAGAGGGTCTGAATGTTGTGGACCATTTTAAAATAACAATCAGTGTTTCACTACTCTTCCATGAAATGTCATTGGTGGAATTTCGAGCGTCTTGTTCTAGAAAAGGGTTCCAGCTGTTGCCTATGCAGTTCCCATTACATGGAAATAGGTCTCATGAACTAAATAGACTTGTTTACCTTCTGAAACCATTGGATTCTGAAGCAGTCTTCTGGCTTTATTTTTAAATTTTGTCTATAATGGAATAATGACCCCCTAATGTTTTCCCACATTTTGAGGAATGGCTTATTTGTCTCTTCTGGACAGTTTGTTTTCTGGCCCCTCTCACAATTCTAGCTAAACTTCTGGTGTGGAGTTGCCCTACATGTTTTGTCTTTGCCTGCAGTGTCACTTTCTGGGCTTATCTCTTCTGTGGCTGGCATTTGGTTGATTCCCTGTCTGGAATCTTGTCATGGGTTCAGCAGCGGCAGTCATTTTTCTTTAAGCAGTAGCTGGTGAGCCCTGTGTTTTGGATTTTTGGCTTGACTGGTTTAAAACTCATCATCTTGCCTGCTTAACTTATATCATGGCTTCAAATGTGAGTAGCGTGGACATAATCCTTTGCCAATTTTGTGAGATTGCTATGTTAATATTTCATTTTTCTGTATCATCATTTCTTATACCCTGTGCTTGATCATAAGGAGGGCCTCACATTTAATATCTTGAACTTTCAAGCTTTGATAATGATGGGAATTCTCTTCTGAAAATTCCTTATTTTACATTATCCATACCTGTATATATTATTAATGGATTTTTGGGAGCTGTCTCTAATATATTTAGGAAACGTAAGTGCTAATAATGTTAACACAAATTGTATTACATTCCTGCAAGGAAAAAAGGAGGGCCACGATAAAAATCTCCACAGGAATTCAATGTATGTTTCGGGAATGTGTTTCTCTCATCTCAATGCTTTAGATTTAATTTTATTTTGATCCACAGAATAACTGTTCTCTCCTCCAGATACCCCAGCCCCAACCTTCCCATTCACTGGTACTAAATCTGGTTTTTCCAGGTTGCCTGTACTTATTTTCATAGCCATCATGCCTTGTGCCTGGGGAACTCTTTTGATCCTACCATCAAAACAGTTTTTCAGAGGCTAACCAAGCACTTCTCTCTTTTCATCTGTTTAACAGCAGATATAAACAAACCAGGATAATTGGATTTTAAATAAAAATTGTTATTTAAAAGTATTCTATTTGATATTTTTTTTAATTCTTTCTTTTTTCAATTTTCGTGACATAAAATCGCAAAGGAAAAATAATTATTAGGAAAGAAAAAAAAAATCACAAACAAAAAGCCACCAGACCAAAACCTTCAAATGTAAAAGAAAATAACAAAATTACGTGTTTTGGAGAACTTAAAACTGAATTTTGAAAGCGGGCCATTTGTATTACTGAAGCAGTTGCCTTCCTAGATCTACAAGCTGTATTCAGTGCTGTGATGGCAAACTCTTGTAGTCGTTTTATGCGAATTCTCTACAAAAGACTACTTAGCCTGAAGAAAAGAAGGCTGCATGGAGACCTCACAGCAGCCTTTCAGTATCTGAAGGGGGGCCTATAGGGATGCTGGGGAAGGACTCTTCATTAGGGACTGTAGTGTCAGGACAAGGGGTAAATGGAAATTTAGATTGGATATAAGGAGGCAGTCCTTTGCCCAGGGAAGTTGTGAATGCTCCGTTGCTGGTGGTGTTCACGGCCAGGTTAGGCAGAACCTTGGGTGGCATGGTTTAGTGGGAGACATCCCTGCCTATGGCAAGGGGATTGGAACTTTATGATCTTAAGATCCTTTCCAACCCAAACCATTCTATGATTCTATGATCATCTTGTTTTGATTTGGTATATACTGAGCCTTCCATTACTCAGTTGTAGAAATTTGAACAATTGCTGTTGCTATTATGCAGGGTTTTTTTAACACAAAGATCTAAAGACAATTCCTTTTATCAACCAGGTTGATTCTGTGTTTTCAGAGTTTCAGTATGGCTGGTTTCTTTCTTGGGATTCTTCATTCCTTCCAGGCGATATCACCTTTCCATGCTGCACTTCATGAAGTCTCTTGCATGACTGTTTGATTCTCCTTATTTTCTTCCTGGACTGTTTTGTTAGGGGACATTTGACTCTTAAAGAACTGTTCTTCCTTGTTAAAAGGGCATGTTCTTCTTGACTTGACTGAAGTACTGTGATGGCATAACACCCCCAAGAAATGTGTTTCCTTAGAGCCTTTACTAATAAGATATGAGTGCCAGCTTCTCAGTAATTCCAGTATTGACCTTTCTTTAATCTTGGCACTTTTGGATGCCACCATGCAATTTAATGCCTCAGTGGCGAATAAAGTTATGTTCTCTCTGGGAAGTTTTCCTTGTAGTAACTTCTGCTGTGCATGTTTTCCTTAGGCAAGTTACAGTTATAGAAGGGGCAACTCAGAAGCAGCATTGAAACAGGCAGCAGTCTGAACAGCCAAATTTTATAGAAATTACTTTGAGAGGGACCATAGCCAGGTTTATCACAATCTGGCCTGCTGAACTTCTTCAAACTTAGTGCTCAGTACCACACCTAAGGTACACACACCCTGCAGGTGGATAGCTGCCTGAGACAGAGCACAGAACTGGAAGACAACTTCTCTTCCATCTGTCCCTCTGCTCCAAAACGCACTGCGGAGAACTCAAGTACTATAAAGCTCATTTTTTGTCTTACTGAGTACGGGATTGCTTATTCCGAATTTCCAGATGTTGTTGTTTTGGCAGTGCAGCAGTCATGCTCGGCTACCAGAATTCCTTGGGTTTCTTCCTGAAAGACTTCTGTCTCCAAAACAATGTTTTCCATGTTAATAGTCTGGACAATGGTCAAAGGTTTTCCTAGCAGAGCTGGCTGAAAAGAATGCATACTATTTAAAAGCCCATCTGAGACCATTTGCTGCTTTGACGTTCTCCTACACATGGATTATTTTTTAACCAAATGGGAAGTCATTTTATAAAGTCTTGGAGTGTGGGGTTTTGTTTGCTTATACTATGAATGAGTATGTGAAGCTCTGATTCCTCTGAATGGGAGGGAGTCTCTTCTGCAGAAAGGAACATTGGCTCCCAGCAGTCTTTTAAACATCTTTTTTAACCCTTCCTCTGGAATATTGTCCTATCTTAAGTTATTTAATCTGGTGATTCATGTTTTGTTGTTGGGGTTTGTCTTTTAGTTGGTTTGTTGGGTTTGGTTTTTTTGAAAAAGCTTTGACTTGGAAGAAAACGAGGAGAAAAGTACAAGTTATCATTTAATGTTCTTCTGCAACTCAAATCATCAATGATAATGAGAGGAAAAGAGTAGAGAAGATACAAGCATGTCTGAAAAAAACTTAGTATTAAGGCAGTAAAGCTAAGAGTGGCGATTTTAGCTTATGAGACTTGGAAAATCAAGATCCATAAGTACATTTCCATCACATGTGCCATTTTCTCTGTGAAAAACGTGAACTTTCAGGAAGTTTGATCTTCCTATTTTCTCAGAGATTACCTGAATATGAATATAGGATGGTTGAAGTGAAACTTAGTATTTTTATCTAGGCTTTTGATACAACTATTGTGTTGTGTCTGTACTTCTTTTTTCTGTTATACATGTTTTATTTTTTTTTTTCTTTCTTTAGTAATATGTAGGTGCTTCTTTCTGTGCTTTATTCTTCTCAAAAGGCAAAGGCATCTTCTAAAGCAATGGTATAGGTTAAGTTACAAATTCCTTGAACTTGACACTGCTGTTTGTCGAGTTTTATTCACCAATTGCTGGAGGTTGCCTTTCCTGCCCCCTCCCCTCCATTTATTGGGGCAGCAAAAGGTGAGATGTTAATACAGAATTCTGCAAGATGCCTTAGAGTCATCTTGAAGAGAAGCTGCTTATTTGATTCCATGTAGTAGAAACCATAATGCTTTTTTTTTTCCTTCTACATCTCTGAAGGAAAGGGTGTACAGTAAACAAATGATTAGATTCTCCTTTTTATTTTTTTTTTTTTTTTTTTTGTATTTCCAAATTTGTTGAGAAGTAAGTGTAAAAAGGTATCATGAATTAAGCTTTTCTTAACTGTTCTTCCTTTGTTACTGGTTTAGTTCATTATCCTTCACTGTTATTGTGTCCTGGGTTCAGCAGTAGCAGTCATTTTTCTCCTTCTTAGTAGCCGGTGCAGTGCTGTTTTTGCCTGAGAACAGTGCTGATAACACCAATATTTTTAGTTACTGCTGAAATGTTTGATCTGACCAAGGACTTTCTGAGTCTTATGCTCTGCCAGGGAGGACAGGAAGCTGGGAGGAAGCAGAGACAGACACCTGACCCAAACTGACCAAAAAGGTATTCCATACCACAGCACGTTATGCCCAGGATGCAAAAAATGGAGGGCAGTTACCTGGAAGGGGGGGTTCACTGCTTGGTTGGGCTGGGTATTGGTGATGAGTGATTGTATTCTTTTTCCTTGTATTTCTCTTGTCATTATTATTGGTGGTAGCAGCAGTGATTTGTGTTATGCCTTAGTTACTGGACTGTTCTTATCCCAACTTGTGGGAGTTGCATTCTTAAGATTCTCCTCCCTGTCCTTCCGGGAGCAGAGGAAAGGAAGAGGGAGGGAGTGAGTGAGCGAACTACATGGCTGACTGGGCTTAAACCACGACATATGGTAAGCACGATATTCTGAAAAACAAAATCCTTAACGTGCCTGTTTTAAAACTATCCCTGTAGTGTAGTATGTATGTGTACATAGACACATTGCTTCACTTTATCTTGACATATTTAATGTAATTTGTGAAATGCGATACAATTAATGCCGGTTTTTCAAGGGCTCGTGCTTTTATAAGTGTGATATTGCATTATGCTGCTGTTATTCAATATTTCAAGAATCTTTTCCAGATAGTATAATAAAGATTTGGTGAGATTCCTTGACTTTGCCTGTGTTTCTTCTTGCAAACTTCCTTTTGAGTAATACCTTACAGTGGAGAATATAGCAATATTGTCTAACACTGGTGAAGTTAAAAAAGAGAGAGATTAAAATCCCATCTCTTGAGAGGTGGCTCTTTCTCATTCATGGAGCACTGGTCTGACATGAAGTGTCTGTTAGACAACTAAGGAGACATGCAAAGGAGAACCAAACTTCTGGGGGTTTAAGCATAAAGAATAAGAAAATACCTTAAGTATTGATGCATCTTACTAATGGGTGGTTTAATGTGGGGGTTGTCTTGGAATACTTAAAGTACTTGAAATAGTTATTAAGAAGTAGAGTTATTATTTCCATTTCCTTTAACTCGTAATTACAGGATCTTCTGCTGAGTTACATTTTTCCCTTTTCAAATGCATGTGCATTCGTAGTATGCTAAATTAATCTAAAAAGAAAAAAAAATCTGTCATTTGCAGCTGAAACCTTTACGTACTATTCCATGAAGTTTCTCAGCTATGATATTTGCATTTTTCTTTTTGTTCATTTTGTCTTGCATTCTGTTGAATCATTACTGCTTATCCCTGTAATATGCCCATTGTTTGGGGCAAGCACTGTTAAATATAAATTTACCAAAAGTCTTAAGTGTTTGACTTTTAAACTGTTATGTTAATCATAAAGCAAAGAATCTGGAAACAAATGTGACTGTTGTCTATATTTTATGTATTCCGGTTCTTAAGACTGCTTTCTTAAATAAGCAAATAAATTCTACTTACATGGAGGAGATACTCTCTACAATTTTTCCAGTTTTTGAAACTAACTGTAGTGCTTAGTATACCTAGCTTCCGTGAGATGTAATTGCTTGACCCTCCACAAACTGAGGGCAGCTCCATCAAAAACCAAGAGAACCTCCAGTTCTTCTCAGTTGGCTTAAATTTAATGATTCTATATGGTCTTCCTTTCTTTTTAATTAAGCCCTATATAAAGGTGTGTATAATACAATTTCCTAATGAGAGAACACTTCCCTGATGAGTGGGTGCAGTTACTGCTATTAATGTTTCACCAGTTTTGGTTTTTTTGGAGAGAACTGCAGAGAGAAACTTTAATTTTGCAAGTCTGGAGACTACAGTTATTTTCAAGCAGTATGGAACCATGGTTTGCTACATTTTTGAATACAGCACTAGAGAAGCATTGACATTACATAGTATCTCCTCCTTGTTTGCTTGACCACCAATCAGAGTTCAGATGGTTAAAAAAAACCTTCAGGTTGATAAGCTATCTACCTTGGTTCTTGGATTAATAAAAGGTGATTCTATGATATGTATATACTGGAACTTGTGCTCTTGCTTTCTGTTTTCCTCTTGCTTGTTCTATCCCCTTATAAGTGGCTTCATTTATTCATGGGGTTTTCCTTACTGTTCTTTGGTTTCAGATGCGAATGTCTCTCTGGTTTATGTGGTTTCCCCATGTGCGAGGCAGGCTCCATTCCCCAGATAGTCTCACGTGGAGATGGAACACCTGGCAAGTGCTGTGATGTCTTTGAATGTGTCAATGGTACGTGAAGCTTTCTCTTGCACATGGAGGAGGATTTTACCTATCTGTAGAAAATGCTGGATGTTTGATTATTTTTTACCATGTTATCAAAATCTAAGAGAAATAATACTCTTGAATTAAGTTCAGTTAGAAAGAACATGAGGGATGTGGTGCTGGAGTCCAGAGGAGGCCACAAAGATGATCAGAGGTCTGGAGCGCCTCTGCTATGAAGACAGGCTGGAACACCTGGGATTCTTTAGTGTGGAGGCAAAGTCTTAGGGGAGACCTTATAATAGCCTTCCCGCACCTAAACAGGGCCTACAAGAAATCTGGAGAGGGTCATCTTATAAGGGCATGTAGTGGTAGGACAAGGGGGAATGGCTTTAAGCTAAAAGAGGGGAGGCTTAGATAAGACTTCAGGAGCAAGGTCTTTATTGTGAAGGTTGTGAGGCACTAAAACAGGCTGCCCAGAGAAGCTGTGGCTGCCCCATCCCTGACAGTGTTCAAGGCCAGGTTGGATGGGGCTTGGAGAAGCCCGGTCTAGTGGAAGGTGTCCCTGCCCATGACAGGGGAGTTGGAACTGGATGATCTTTAAGGGCCCTTCCAACCCAAACCAGTCTAGCATTCTAACTGGAAGTTCAGATGACGATACTTTAGTGGGAGATTGTCATTTGTAAGTTCTGTTTCTTGAATTTCTAAATTTCTGATTTTCTTTCTAATGTACTTTTCCCTGTGACACAGAAAATTAGCAAAATTCCTTCACTGCATTTTTTTCTTTTAATATTTATTCAGCAATAATTAATCTTTAGTGGTGCAACATATGATATGTTTGAAACAGCTTTTATTTTACATTCTTCATTGCATGTGCACATAAACATACATACAGTGAGCTAGGGTGCCCCAGGCGAATGTTTGTGGTATTTGCATAGAACAGTATTTTAAATGCTCAAATGCTGATTCAAAAATAATACTTAGCATATATAATGGGACATTATGCATAAAAAGTTAGCTTCTTTCATATGAATGAAAGAATTTGCATCAGGAAGAATCATAGGTTCTTTAGCTTTCAGGTGGATTTTTTCAGTATTTGGGATGAGATTGTAGCTACTGTAAAATTAAATGCAACTTAACCTAATTCTTGTTTATATGCTGCCTTTTATACTAAAGTGTAATAATCATCTTCCTTTGTTTCATATTCATGTCATTCTATTAAGTATCATTTCTGAATTTAACTGTATGGCACACTTCAACGCAGTGTTTAGTTCAGGATTTACTTTTATACTTTGAGCAAGAAATGTGAAGCCAGTTTCTGATAGGATATCTTCCTGATAGGATACCTTTGGTGTAAAACAGTCTCAAAGATGCTAACCTTGCTAACATTGCTATTATTTGTAGTACTGTTACCAATTTTTTTTTTTTTTTTGCTTTTAGTCATTTTAATATCCTGTTTCCAAGGAGGAATTATATTCGTTTTTTATTCTTAACAGTGAATTTGGACTGTCTTTGCACTGTTGCCCTATGAGTCATTGCTTTATTGCTCATTGTAACAGCCTCCAAAGGTTCAACCTGGTTTTGGGTCAGGATTTCTCTTTGTCTCTTAGGCTTTCCCACTCCTAATCTTCACCTTAGTAGCTTGCAAAGACAGAGTAAATTTGAAGAAAAAATAGTTTTTCAAGGGAAGGTGATGTGATAGGGAAGCAGAAAGGCCAGCTTGGAGAAAAAAAAGGTTTGTAGGAAGAGATAATCTTTTCTCATCTAATATCCTTAAAACATCCCTACCATTACTTCTGTCAGTTTAAAATGAAGGGAGGAGGGGGAAATACTCTTTGTGAGACTGATAGTTGAATATAATATTCACTTTTGTTTTCTAAAAGGGTCTTGAAACGCTGACAAGTGCAGAAGAGATATAGAAAAGATACTAGATACCAGTGACAGATGGAGAAAATAATCTCACATTGATAGGCTTAGATCAGTTTCTTCACTTCATTAAAAAAAATTTCCGTCAGAGTAACAAGAGCCAAATCTGTAAGATCTAGGACATGCTGTTCTCAGTAGTGATGGTGGTTAGCTGTTGGCACGAACGCTGGGAAGATGCTGAATTCCTTATCTTCATCCTTTCCAATTTGGATTAGATGCTTTTTTTAAAGCACATGTTTTAATCAAATGCAAGTTAATGAATTTATCAATGGTAAGCAGGGAACTTCTGTAATCGATGTTACTAGCAAGTTCCATTAGTTACTTCTATGTTTGGAAACCTCTGAAAACAGGCAAGAGGATGGAATAAAAAAGGGCATCTGCACAGCTATGTTAGTATAGTCTTCCTGCTGTATGGTATCTATTTAATGTTAGAATTAATTAATTCTGTTGGGGAGCAGTCAGGAATAATACTGATCATCTGATTTACTTTTTATGGTATCCATTATGAATAAGTGTATTTAGACTGAAAAAAAATTGTTTTGTTATTGTGGGGTAACTAAATTGCATATTTACATAACCCTAATGATGTGCAGTATTAACACAGGCCAGGCTTCTACAGTATTTATTGTAAGTATGTGTTAATCTGATAGATGCAGAGCTGCGTGTTCAGGAGTATGGGGAGGCTACCTTGATTATGTAGAAAAAAGGCCTGCTTTTGTTTCAGAACAGCATCGGCCAGGATTGAGGCAGTAGTTAATGAATGACAGCAGCAAAATACGTGTCGTGTAGAGGCTCTTTAGTATGTCCTGTTTGTCAACATTTTTGGGACAGATCAGTCATTCTTTCACAAATGTCTTTCCTGGATTTAATATAAAACTGATGTAGAAGTTCTCTGATATATCTGTAGATTTTGTGTGGTTATCTTTGTTACCAACGCACACTGTCTCAAACTACCTTTTGCAGAATGGTTTGAATTGGTAGGAACCTTTAAAGATCATGAAGGAACCTTAAAAATCATTTTTGTTAGTCTGTCTTAGAAAAGCGTGTTAATCTGAAGCTAAAGGAACTTCTAAACCAGCTACTCTTTGCAGGTTATGGTGCTGTTGTTCCTGTTTGATGATAAATGCAGCAGTAAATCAATACTCTGCTGTATTTATAAAATACCAACTTCCAAAATCAAAATTTTTATGCTTCAGAGTTATACTGAGTGTGTCATTATGTGTTCTCTCATGTCTAATCTGCTCTTTCTCATAGTTTATATATATAAACCATATAATTTTATAGACATTATTTACCATGAAAAAAACATTTATACCTCCTTGGAAATGGTCCTGGTATTTTGATTTGAGTCTTGTTAAGTATCAACCGTCTGTGGCTGCTTAAACTTTTATGAGTTAAGCTTCTTACTGGATTTTTTTTTTAATATAGGAAATAATTTAGTGGTGAGAACAACCTTCTCATTGGTGACAAAAAAAAAATACATTTCAGAGAGCTGATATTCCTAATATTTCTGTGTGATGTTCTTATCATTGTGAATATGGAGAGATCAGAGGATTTTAAGTAAAACTGTTATGCTAACTGAAGACATAAATTTATGCTTTTTAAAACAACTCTGCATCAAAAGAATTCATCATTACAATTAACATGCATTATATGTTTATATATTGTTGCAGTGCTGTTCTTGTCCAATGGTTAGTAAATTAAAAAGGTCAAATTTAAGGCATGTATTATATGCTTGATTCCTTCATTTTCAAGGAAAGCATCCTTAGAAATAAAATAATTCTGTGTTATTTAGATGGTGGTAGGAATCAAGTCATAGTTCCCTTTTGATGCATGAAGTTCTTTTGTAATGATTTATGCAGTATGCATATTTGGAACATCCCAGAGCATACCCTGCCTGGTCTTTGGATGTCAAAATGATAGCTCAGACAACAGTGATTCCCACAACTTTGTTGTTTCTTACTCCTTTTTCCTTGTCAGAGAAAGATCTTTACTGTTTAACTTGCAAATTTAACCTTGCAGTTCTCTGGAACTGTTGGTAGACACTGATTTACAGTGCAGTAGTGATATGACTGTGTCAGTTGTTACTGAGACGATGCTGGCTGGCTGGCTGTTTGTCCTAATCTTACTGTCCTTGATGATCCTCAGGGCAAGCCCGAGGTTGTACATGTAACGGAATTGTTGCCTGAAGGAGAAAGAATTGTGAATTGCTAAATTTAAATCTCTGGGTGCCATCGAATAGTCTAACTAGAGGTATAGCTGATATAGCTATATATACCTCACTGTTCATTGCATATGGGAATTGGCAGTTACTATAACGGTGTTCAGTAATGAAGTTTTCAAGAGCTACATCCGTAGTTAAATGTGCTCATTTCTGAGAAGTGTGAAGTAAATAGAGAAAATATGGCAACATGGGAAATCTATAGCAAATAATTTTGTCATAATATATGAATCTGAAAATGAGGTTTTGCCTGGTTTGTGGTTCCAGTGCATTGTATCAGAGCATACATTTTAGTGGAATTGAGAGTGTTTATTGTTTTGTTTAAAGGCAGGTTATTCCTGTTTTCATGAAGTTCTCCTACTCGCACTTATCTGAAATCTGCTTTCCATTTAGATTGCATATTATATTAATCTGGGGAAAATTGAGCAAGAGATTCCCCAGAGGCAGTCCTTCCCAAAATCATGCGTTTTACAGAAGTTAATTCAAGTTTTCTTCTTATCTACCCAAAATACATTGTTCACCAAGGTTTTTGTCTACTAATCCTGATGCTGCCTTTTCTCATGGAAAAGCTTGTAAGAAAAGAAAAATGATTCAGCGTTAAATGTAAAGCATCAAGAAGTGAATCATAAGAGGCTGCAATCTGTATGTGCAGCAAGAGTAGAAGGGTTTGGAAACCAAATTAGATATTGATGCATGGGTTTCTTGAACAGAAGTTGCACTAAAGCACATACTAACTGTGAGGTCTGCCTTAGAAATTTTGAAAGTGCAGTTACTAAGCATCCTGCAGCTGCTTCCTTCTGTCAATCCACTTCTCAGCAAGTTTACTTGAATACAGTTGCTACTTTCAAAGGGTCTCTGATGGTAAATTGCATTTGTGAGAGTGGTCCTTGTTAATGTGTCCATGTGATCCAGGGTTGAGGGGACAAGCCTTCTTGCCATGGCCATCTATGAGCTGTGATTTGACAGTCCAGTCTTGCCAGGAGTGGCTCTGCAGCCCCACTTCACACCTCCTTCCCCTGGAGGTGAGGTGTGGACTTTTGTTGCCCTGCCTATTGAAAATGGGACTACCTGACATGTATATAAAAATAACTGACATTGGTCTAGAGAAGAAAGGCTAACAACCTTTCCCGGGACTTAAGGTGGTGACTTAATGCTGCTCTTTTAGCCTGTACTGATGATCCCATGGCAGTAGAGAAATCTCCTAAATCATCAAGCTCATTTCACTTGATGTGATACATAACCTGGGTTTTACAACTGCTGTAATTTTTTTCCTCATTTAACGAGATACCACTGACATAAATGAGGCATTTGGTTTTTTTTCTGTGCCTCCTGACTTTCTTCATGCCTCCATCTTTATACAGTGATACTGCATTGGAGAAGAGAGTAAAATCCCTCTTTAATCATGCTTCTCACCTGTTGATTCACTTACTCCTCACAGCAATTGCAGTTCCATTATTAAGCTGATAGTGTGGAAAAGGACAAAGGTGATTCCACTATTTTTAAAGAAAAATTAGAATTACCTGTTTCTAAAGGGAGCATCAGTAAGGTACTGAAGGGATTTGAATGGGGACTGTCAGGTCAGCAAGGAAAACCTTCACTAAAGAAGGAAGAATTCAGTCCAAGTGAAACACCTCACAGGCATCAGCTAATTACCATCGAGCTCCTGTTATTTATTGCACAAATCCTTACAGAATTTATATTGCAATTTCAGTAAACTTGTTTTCTGTGTGCTCTGAAGAAATAAGCTTGACTATGGTAACAGAGAATGTCCCTACATAAAGTATACTCCTGATCCTAATTAAACATTGTTGTGCAATTCTCTCTGGGAATCCAATGCCACAGAATTTTATGGACTTTAAATAGTCACCTGTTTAAAAAATAACAAGGTTTTAAAATGACAAGATTCAAAATGTAGTTTGCAAGGAGCAAAAGATAACAAACCGTTTTGTAAATAATAAATGGAAGCTTAATATTGAAGGAAGATAATCTGATGCCGAAAAGGTGAAGTGATTTAGTGGTTGTGGCGTGAGGTTTTGGTTTTTGGGTTAGCTACTTTTTCTTCAGTCAGAACATTTTAACATTAGTTGAAACTCATGGCTAATCACCATCCACGGCAGCATGAGAATTTGGTCTAGTAGAGTGGGAAAGGAGATCAGTCTGCCAAACCATGGCAAATGTTGTAGATCCTCTGAACTTGGATTAGACTCACTGTTGTCAAATTGGGAAAAATATCTGAAACAATACAAGTCGTTGCCAGCTACATTTTAAACAGGAGGCCGGTCAAAATATCAGTTAAGAGATCCTTTTAAGAGCAATCAGTCTGTAGTTGCATGTAAAGAAAATATTCATAAATAAAATGTAAGTAAATTAAAGAGGAGGGGTAGAAATTGTTGGGACCACAACTGGATATGAAACCAAATTCAAAGCCTTTACAGTGGTTCACTATGCATGGGAGGGTTAGTCAGTGGGTAGTAGAGATTGAGTTTTACATAACGTGAGGACAAATCTAGCTCACTTCTTTCATTCATATCAGTTAATGAAAACCAAGATACTAGATAGAAACTGTGGAACTGATGGTGTTATATGCAAAGAATATTAGATGCCAGATGGTCCAGTTCTGTCTGGTTTTAAAAGTTAAAGGAAAAAAAATACAGCTAGTTTTCAAAGTAGCAATGTTTTTGCCAAAGTGAATTTTCTAAGCTTGTGTCTTCAGTAATGTTGTGATTCTCAGATATTTGTAGATGCTTAAACTTGAACAAGGTTTCTAACACATTGGAGAGGACAAAGTTAGAATTAAATATTTTTCTCGAAGAAAGCACCAAATGCCAAACCACAGCCTGTGTTACAGGTTTGAAGATTCTTTTTTTTGAAACTTTTAACTTTTCATGTACGCTGGAGACTTATCACAGTTGTACTGGCAGTGAATGATGGGCTGTGCCAGTACCTTTTAGCGGTGCTGAGATTGTTTCAAATGCGTATGTCCTCGTAACAAGCCTAGGGCTAAACTGATGACAACATACATTTTCTCCTTTGGTAGACTGACAGACTACTGGGATTTAGGCACATTCCTTTGTTATGAAGAACATGGCTTGCTTCCAAGAATTGCTTGGCAGTTTTATCAAGAAAATCTGTCACAGTTTGGGGGTTTTAGAGCACAGCTATGGCCCTCGGTGGCCTTGACTCCTCATTTTTTTATGACAGGGCTAAAACCTACTGCAGTATAAGTAGCACTGTTTAATTTCCAGAAGAAAAGGCATAAGACACATAGACAAAAGGGGGATAGCCTAAGGAAAACTACAGAAACACTGAAAAGCATGACCTGATGAAGAAAAATTTAAATTTCCTCTGTAAGAGAGGATGAATGCAGGAACACCCAGGATGAGTCCTCTTAGCAGTAATTTTGCACATTGAAGGAAGTAAAAATAGTAGGACTTAAAGATGGGAAAAGTAATGAAATTTGGGAGACTTCATTCTGTTTGTTAGCCGTTTCTGCCTACCCTGAGTTACCCTTGCTATGATTTGAGATTAGTTACAGCAGTTAAAACTGTGTAATTGTTCAATAGATGGGTTGCAGTTTCTCTATTACCAGTGGTTTTAAAGTGAAGATTAAGTCGGGAGTGCAGCAAGCTCAGTGCCCTGGACTTCAAGAGAGCAGACTTTGGCCTCTTCAGGAGCCTGCTCAGTAAGATTCCATGGGATATAGCCCTAGAGGATGAGGAGGTGGCCCAAGACGGTTGATATTCAAGGATCACCTGCTGCAAGCTCAGGAACAATGCATCCCTACTAGAAGGAAGTACTGCAGGAAGGCCAGGAGACCTCCTTGGATGAATAAGGAGCTGCTGAGGAAAATTTGAAGGAAAAAAAGGCTTATAAGAGGTGGAAGCAAGGACAGGTGGCCCGGGAAGAATACAGGGATGTTGTCTGGGAAGCTAGGGACCAGGTTAGGAAAGCTAAGACCCAGTTAGAATTAAACTTGTCTAGGGATGTTAAGGATAACAGGAAGGGACTCTATAGGTACACTGCAAATAAAAGACAGGCTAGGGACAACATGGGCCCTCTTCAGAACCTATCAGGAGAGCTGGCTACCCTGGATTTGGAGAAGGCTGAGGTTCTTAACGATTTCTTTGCCTCGGTCTTCACCAGAAAATGCTCTGACCATACCACCTAAGTCTTGGAAGGCAGATGCAGGGACAGTGAGAATGCAGACCTTGGGCCCACTGTAGGAGAGGATCTGGTTTGAGACCACCTTAAGAGCCTGAAAGTGCACAAGTCCGTGGGACCTGATGAAATACATCTGCATGTCCTAAAGGAGCTGGGAAATTAAGTTGCTAGATCACTGTCCATCATATTTCAAAAATCTTGGCAGTCAGGTGAAGTTCCCAATGACCGGAAAAAGGGAAATATAACCCCCATTTTCAAGAAGGGGAGAATGGATGAGCTGGGGAACTGCAGACCAGTCAGCCTCACCTCTGCCTGGCAAAATCTTGGAGCAGGTTGTCCTGGAAGGCATGCTGAGGCACATGAAA
>JASSUY010012150.1:3194-20189 GCA_032466535.1 Forpus xanthops
GTGTCTTGTTTTGTTGCACGTTAATGGTTGTTACATATATTTTGATTTTTCCTCTGAGTTGTCTGTGCCTATGAATTTCTGCTTGAGCAAGATCTAAGTAATCTTAACATGACATGCTAGGTAACAGCTTTGCAAACAGTCCTGAGAGGTGTTTTGGGTACTTTTAGCCTCTTCAGAAAGTTGAGGACTGAGTATTGGAATGGCAAAGCCCTGAAAGAGAAAGATCTTGAGTGCTGTGGGATGTACTCTCCTTAAAAAGCCATTTTCTGGAGCCAAATGAATTGAGCTCTAGCTTAGAGTCCTGCTGGGTGAATCTGATGGGGTTTTGCTAAAACTAGACTAAATAGTAATACAACAGAGCTACAGGAGAGTGACCTGGATCTAACCTTTCTTGTGCCTCACCAAGAGAATGACAAATCTTGACAGCTATACCTCTGCAAATCCATCATAGTCCATGTCAAGGAAGAGCCATTCTTCAGGCTGTTGTTCCTTTGTCACTGGGAACAGTAGGATGAGACCAGGTTGCGAATCAAACATTCACCTGGGGTGAGGATACAGGGCTGGCTCTGGAGGTGATGGAGAACACCTCAGATGGCACTGCTTGTCACTGCTGATGATAGGAATGTCATATAAAAGATACCTGTCTTTCAATAACTGTCAGTAGTACCTTCCAATATTTCTTTGGTTGGTATAATCCTGCATCTCTAACAGAAGTATTTTCTTTCAAGTTTCTTTATAGCAAATGAAACTGAGCAGTTGTCATTACCTTCCACAGACATCTCATAAACAGTTTGCAGACTTGCAGAAGTTTGTGGATCAGAAGGTAAAAACCACTTCTGGAGAATTTTGGCCAAAATGAGTTTCTGTAGAGCTCTACAGAAGTCCCCTGGTCCTGCACCATGCTTATTTTTGGTGAAAGTGTCTGTTTATTGTGCAGAAATTGACTCTCGTGGAAGAGATGTTTGGGGCCACCTTAGACACTAATCAGAAACCTTTGAATTATATTTGTGTAGCTGTGTTTAATGTGGAATTGCCTTTATTCTAAGCCTTGATGACTAGGGCAATTGCAGGCCTGCCTTTTGGCACACAGGGCTATTTTTCACTCTCTGTTGGACGAAAGGGAAATCTTGCTGTGTTGTATCCTGGCCTTTTTCTCTAACCTCATTCCATGCAGGTTAAGAAAGACAACTGTTGTTCCAGCACTCACTCTGTTGTCATCCTCCTGTGTGAGATGGGAGGAGAACACCTTCTGCTTTCCAGGGCTAAAAGTGTGGTAGCTTGTGTTAGTAACACAGGGAATCAGCAGAGCCGTAAATAAGTTTGGTTTGGGTTTGGTTTGGTTTGATTTTTTTCATGAACCACGTGGGGTAAGCCTTTGTTATCTCCAGATTTTAGAAATAAGAGCCTTCAGCCTTTTCAAGCTGTGTCCTGGACAAAGGATCAGTTCTTTGCTTTAGAGCCAGATAAATAGCTCTGCTCTGAGAAGAAAGTATCTGTTAATATGTAGGATAGCTGGGTTCCACATGAGTAGGTGTTGTGTAGGGTTTTTTTTTCAGAGGCAAGCTTGACACATTGAACTACAATCAGGAAGTCCATCTGCGGTCTGTGTCCAATGCAGGAGGAAACAGGATTCTCCTTTTTCACATCCTTATTTTCAAAGCTGAAATTAAATGGATATGAAACTGGAAGTTACTTGTTCTGTTCCTTTTGTTTAAACTGCAAATGGTTCAGCACATTTGGCTCCAGCAGAGCTCTGTGTCATTACAGCAGGCAGACTTGCTGGATACTGATCAGTGCAGGGAGCAAATACACTTGCATGGAAGTACCTTTTAGTACATTTCTGCATGAAATTACATTTCCACTATAGCCAGGAGTCTACAGGGTGCTTTATGGCAGGAGACAGAGTTCCAGTTTACTTTTTGTTGCATCTGTTATGTGTCGCTCTAATAGTGCCCTGAGGCAGCTGGGAGGAGGCTGCTGCAGAGTATGCTATCCCAGTTAGTGGCTGGGCAGCACTGGGTGTCTCTGAGTGATGTCTCTGCAACATGTCTCCCAGTGATGTGATGCTGTCAGACACTTGACATCCTGCCTACCTGGCTCTGCAGGTTATTTTATCTCTGATTCACTTTCTCTGCTATGAGAAAGTGGCTTAACTTTTAATTCCAGCTCATGTGGTAGAAAGCAGGCATGAAGGCTCCCTCAGCACCTCTGTCCTGCATCTGTAGTGTGTTGCTCAGTACTCAAAGCAATGTGAGGCTGGTTGTGGCTTGTAAGCCCTAAGCAGATAGTTCCTGGAATGACCCAGGTTCACCAACAATGTACTGACTCCTTAACCAGAGGTCTGTGTGGGATTCTGCATCATTTAAAAAGTCAGGGTGTGAGGGGCAGAAGTTATCTGCATCTTGTGCACCCCTTGTTCAGGTTTGTGGTTGTGGTTTGTTCGCTTACCTACCTGTTTGTAAAGCTGGAGTCTTATTCTGACTGTATTCATGCAAAGCAAATATTGACTTGTGGGACTAATGGTATTTGCAGCTTCAGGTTATACGTTTGCCTGACCTAAGGGAGAAATGAGTGGAGGAAGGGAAAGTGAAGGGTTTTCTGCTGAGACCCCCCCCCCTTGTGCTTTTCATTGAGGAAGTCAGGATTTTAATGAGGAAAGCAAAGCTTTCCAGGTGTGAGAGGACAGAATTGAACTGTCAGATTTGGTGCACAGTTTGACTTCTGTCTGATTTTTGAGAGAGGGGGTTGTTAGATTGGATTCAATCTACTTAGGTATTTAAAAGCTAGCCTGGAAGAGGCTTCTAGAGCTACACCTAAGTGCGTGGCCTCTTGAGTGTACTGTGGCTTTTGCTTTTCTTTCTTTCAAAACTTCTTTTATTTAATAAAGGAAGAGAATAATAGAGAGCAGTGGAAACCAGTTCACAGTCCAGAGGTGGCAGTGGGATTTACTGCATGCAGTATTGCTTCATGTTCATATTAAGCATAATGGAAAGCATTTTTTCCCCATGCTAGCTCCCATTCAGAGGAACTGCTGTATATGCTGTCCCTATGGTAGTGGATGAAAATCATTCTAGGAAGAATTGTTACGCTTGTTCTGGTCCTTCTGATGATGTTCTCTGACTGCTCTTACGTCGTTGTAATATTGTACTAATTGTAATGTTTTCAGCATACAGAAACATTGCTTTGCAAAATGGTAATTTTCTGCAGAGTCTGCTAGAGGTATGTTGGTGGCTTTTTAGTAGATTCTTTATTTTTTTTGTTGCTAAAAGCAGCAGGGGAAGAACACTCCTGAGTTGCTGTCTCAAAATAAAGATCCTACTGAAAGGCTTTGAACAGTGTCATTTCATGCCTAGCTCATTCAGGCGCTACCACAGCAGGCTGAAGTGGAGATCACGTGGCAAAAGAGGCCAAGCAAGTAAAACATAGGCAGCAGGAGATTGTTATCTGGTGTTAGCAAGGAGCCAGGTAATTGAAATCTCTCATATCACAGCTGTGTGGAAGAGCAAGTGTGTCCAGAGGAGGCTCAGTATCACTAAGTGGAAGTAAATTTGCAGGTCTCCTTTGCAAACATCAATTTCTAAAGGACACCTACACTGGAAAAGAAGCTAATTGGATATAATCCTGCACTGTGTATTTGCAACTCCAACAAAGGTGTTGCAGCTGGAGCGCTTCAAATAGCTCACAGCCTTCTTTTTCAGGGACGCACGCTGCTGTTACAGCTGTCTTCTAGCAGGCTGGAATCTATGGTGGTATGATTTGTTTAACAGGCTCAACTTAAAAGGTAAAGCTGCAAATAACAGGTACCGTTTGCATTTTAACAAAAAATACATTTCTTTCAAAGTGTGAGGACTGCCTGTTGTGTGCCCAAAATCACTTTGCACAGGAAACTCAAGTTGCCGTTAAACATGGGAAATGCCTCTTAATTCATGTGTGAAAACTGGTTTTAATTCTGGAGTTCTGAGGTTTTGCAGGTTGCCATGAATATTTGTTGGATCTGATCTATTTTTGCCTTTGTATCCCTTACTGTTGTTCATTTCAGAAGTATGTACTGTGTAAATAACACAGCTAAGTCAGCTGTGGCAATTCCATGCATGCCATTTCACAGGCTTCATGGAAACACCTTTTTTTACTTCCTGTCTCCTTGCTTAGGAGAGTTTGAGAATTGTTTTAGGTTTATATCCCTCAAAGGAAAGAACTTCCTGTATCAATCCCATATGCCAGATATCATCCTCCTCAACTAGCACTGGGTGGTGCATGGCTGTGTCAGGGAGCCTTCTTCCACCTGTGGTTCCAACGGTTCCTGTGGTGCTGTCCTGGAAGCAGAGTCGGGAGAGGACAGAAAGCAGGGTGATAGAGACCTGCAGGGCTGGCACAGTGGGCTTGGCTCCTTCTCTTGAAGACACCTGGCCCATGGACAGTCCCCAGTGCAACACCTCCTTGTGCCACAGCTGGAACCTTCTCTTGGTGTGATTCACACTTGCCACCCTGCCCTTTTGCACACCCCAGTGCCAGCAGCAAGGTGAGCTTCAAGCCTTCACTGGGCCCCGTCCCAAATGTGTGCTCACAGGAAGGTTTCTATAGGAACCAGGGACAGGAAAAACCTGCCCACCAAGTTCAGTGCTCTAATGCAAGCAGGGGAGTGATTTCCAGCAAGGCAAAGGCCAGCATGTGATGACGTGGACAAGGGAATGTGTTCCCCTCTGCTGCACCTGTCCTGGGTAGTTGTAGCACTTGTAGCTTCAGCTCTCCTGCCCAGCTTCCCAGGCACCATGGTTAATTCCCTTGTTATGGGCTGTTTTCTCATTCACATGCCTAACACATGGGCCTGGCTCCTGTGTTAGCAGGCTGGTTCAGCGGTGACTGTGGATGCGATGAGGGTTGATAATGACCGAGCGGATCCCTGCTCACAAGCTTGAGGCATTGAGGACAGATTCAGAGCACAGGTAGGAAGAAACATGGCAGATATACAACGTGGCTGCAACTGTGACTGCGTTCCTAATAAAAGTCATTGGAAATAGGGTTAACTGGGCTGAGAGAAGGCAGGGGAGAAGGACACATTGCCAGCTCTGGAACAGAGCAGCTATGGTTGCAGGGCAGTGATAAGCCTGAAAAATACCCTGTCAAAATACGTTCACAATGATGTTGAAAGGGGAATAAGTATTGTCAGCAGTTTCACCTCCTTGGTGTGCATGCTGTGTGCCTTCCCATGCTCATTTTGTAATTCTTATGTCTTCAAAGCTACTCAGGGAAGAGTTGGTGCTAAGACAACAAGTGGGGTTATGGTGATGGGAAGTGTAGAACAACATTTACAGAACTCATGGGTAAGCAGTTGGCCATTGTGTGGCCAATGATATTTCTCAGAAATAAAAGCTGAACTTTTTTTTGGATCTTTCTGTGTTCTTCTTTTTACCATGAGAGTTGGTGTCAAAAATCGGTGTCTGCGTATCCGTGCCAGCCTTTCCCATGCAGAGAATTGTTCAAATCTGAAAGGAAGAAGCTGTAACATTTGTGTTCTCAGATAGATCGTTCTATGTGTTTGTAATGTTTTACAGCTGCTTATCTTAGAGTACTGTAGCCAAGCCACTTGCAGGCTGCAAGACTTACTGGAAAGCTCACTGAGATGCAAAGGCAGTATCAACAGCGCTACAAACAGCTGGACAGGGCTTGCTGAATGAATCCCTGCAGTTCCTTCTTTTAGTGGCTTGTAGTTGTAAGCAGTTTTACTGGAATGGGGAAGCTGGAAAACCCATCCCAGTCATGCAAATGTTAGTTTTAACTAGGTTCTTTTCCAAGTAAGTGCAAGTGACTTGATATATCCTAGCACTGACTTTATCTGCTTCATAGAGGTGGCTCCTGCTGTTTCCCACACAGAGTTATAAGGTTGGTCTTAAAGTCCAAAACTTCTCTCTCTGATTACTAAATCGTTCCACTGTTTTCCTGGAAAACCCTTATAAAATTCCGCTGTGAACTGGTATTGGGAAAGTTAGCAGGGGAGCTCTGCAGCCTGTTTCATCATCTGAGGTCTGTTGCCTGATTTAGTTCAGAGGAGCCTGGCTCATTGCAGAGGTACTCGGTAACATGCTGGCCGCATCCTAGCCCAGTTCATCACAGAAAATCGTTTTCAGAAGTTTTCCCAGCTCCCTTCAGGGAGCTGTATTCCACAGCAGTTACAATTTGCTCCTGTGGTTTGTGATGCCGCTCCTAAAATCCCTTTCAGGCTCATTGTATCTAATGATACATCCTTAAACCCTTTTCACCATTCCAGTCCTTTCTCCATGGGCAGTGTATTCAGAGAATGATGGTATGTTTTATTTAGTATTTGTGAATAAATACAGGACTCACAATATGTAATGGAAAAAGTGATGGAAGTTGACTGGGTTTTTGACATTCTTTCAATCAGCAATGCTGTTACTGTCACAAAGAATTTGGTTACTGACAGTGTGTTCTTTCTAGCTGATGGGTAGGTATGAAACCAAGAGTCCAGTCTCTGGAACTTAAAGCTCCTGTGGGGGAACTTGAATAATAATGGATTTAGTTTTCCTGTGGGCAAGTTGTGTATGAAGGGTATGTCTGCTCTCCATCATGTTCTTTACATACTAACTAAATTCTGTCATCAACAATGTTTGTTGTTGTTTTTTTCTTCTTGTATCAGGGTACTGACCTCTGACCTGTGGGAATATCGTTTCTGGACCTGCTAACGACCTCCTCTACTCAGCCTTACCTAGCACAATGTCAGGTGAGCAGACAAAAATGGACACAGTATAGGTGAAATAGATGCTTTTGTCTCTTGCTACTGAGCAAAAGAAGCAGAAAGGCCAAATGGTCCCTCTAACAAAGGGACTTCTAGGGAAGAGAAATAGTTCCATGGCATCATGTTTTAGTTTTAGGCATATGAAAAACAATTATATGTTTGGTGACAGCCAACAGGGCTTCGCTAAGGGCTAATCATGCTTGACCGACTTGGTGGCCTTCTATGATGGTGCCACAGACTGATGGATAGGGGCAGAGCAATTGACATGGTCTACCTGGATTTGTGCAATGTGTCCCACATGATATCCTTGTCTCTAAATTGGAGAGACATCAATTTGATAGACAGACCACCCAGTGGATAAAGAACTGGCTGGATGGCCACACACAGAGGCCATCGGTCAGTGGCTCAATGTCCAACTGGAGACCAGTAACAAGTGGTGTCCCTCATGGGTTCATTATGGGGCTGATCCTGTTCAACATCTTTGTCAGCGGCACGGACAGTGGGACTGAGATGCCCTCAGCAACTTTGACAGCAACACTAAGCTGTATGGTTCAGTTGATACACTGGAGGGAAGGAATGCCATCCATAGGGACCTTGACACACTTGAGAGGTGGCCAGTGCCAACTTTGTGAAGTTCAGCAAAGCAAACTGCAAGGTCCTACACCTGGGTCAGGGCAGTCCCAGGCACAGCTACAGTTTAGGCAGAGAAGAGATTCAGAGCAGCCCTGAAGAGAAGGACTTGGGGGTGTTGGTCAATGAAAAACTGCCAACGCAGTGTGCACTTTAAACCCAGAAAGCCGTGTCCTGGGCTGCATCAAAAGAAGTGTGGCCAGCAGGTCGAAGGAGGTGATCCTGCCCTTCTGCTCTCATGAGACCCCACTTGGAGTACTGTGTACTGATCTGGTGTCCTCAACATCAGAAAGGCATGGAGCTGTTGGAACAAGCCCAGAGAAGGCCACGAGGATGATGAAGCATCTCTTCAGGTGTTCATGAGAAGCTGAAGAACCTCACCTATGAAGGCAGGCTGAGAACATTGGGGCTGTTCAGCCTGGAGAAGAGAAGCTGCATGGAGACCTCAAAACAGTCTTTGAGTATCTGAAGGGGACCTACAAGGATGCTGGAGGATTTTTCACCAGGGACTGTAATGATAGGACAAGGGGTAACAGGTCTAAACTTAAACAGGGGAAGTTCAGGTTAGATACAAGGAAGAATTTCTTTACTGTGAGGGTGGTGAGGCACTGGAACAGGTTGCCCAAAGAAGTGGTAAATGCTCCATCCCTGGCAGTGTTCAAGAGCCCATTGGACAGAGCCTTGGGTGACATGGTCCAGTGTGAGGTGTCCCTGCCCATGGCAAGGGGGTTAGAACTAGATGATTGTAAGGTCCTTTCAACCTTAACCATTCTGTGATTCTATGAGTCTGTGACCATATGATCTTTCTACTGCTTGGAAAAGCTTCATGATTAGTGCCAAGCCAGGGAAACCATTACCCAAAAAATTTTTTTCTTCTTGCTTTGTTGGTGAAACGGGAGCTGTTTCAATTTCTAGAACAGCAGTAGTGACAAACTGCAGAGTGAATCCTTCCCTTGGTGAAACAGCCTGTACTATGTCTTCCAAGAGAGTTCTTCCAGATTTTCACTGTTGTGTGTTGATCTCTTTCTATTTAGGCCATCACACTCCTCCTGCTGGGGGCCCCTTTTCAGCACTCACTCCCAGCATTTGGCCTCAGGAGATCCTGGCAAAATACACACAGGTACAGTGTGGGGCAGGGAGAGGGATGTTCTCTGGAACCCTGGTGATTTCTGGTGATCTCTGAAAGCCACAGGGAAAAGGAGGGAGCGGTGCACTTTTACTCTAGTGGTTGTTTGTTGATGCTTGTTTTCTATTTAAACTTCATATGTTCTGCGGCTGCATCCTGGCTTTTGCAAGAGCATCTTTCAGAGCACAAAGAAACTTATGTGAATTATTGCCTTGCTGTTTTGCAACTATTGCTCCACTTAGAAAATGTTGACACCCTCAGGGAGTCTCTGTCATCATCAAGCTACTCAAGGCGGCTTGTGCATGGCAGGAAATGCTAGCCTCAAGACTTGTCACCAGGTGGGCAGAACAGGAAGGAAGGGAGCAGCTGTGGAATTTTGTAACTTACCCGCAGTGTTTCCTGAAAGCAGTTAAGCCCTGTAAAGCAGAATAAAAGCTTACTGTGGAGCTACACTAGAAGCATGCTTCTTGGGTGCTGCCTAGGTGTAATGCTTGTGGAAGACCACACAGGAGGGTCAGGGGCCTTGCAGAAAAGGGGAGTTACCTGTAGGTTTTCACTTTGCAAAAAAAGCCTGGTTGTAACCTCTGGCAATGCCAATCATGAGCACAGATGAGGAAAGTTGAGATTTGGGTCATGGACCTTAATTTCTTTTGGCCTGTAATTTGGGCTTGATTCACAGGTGCAAATCCCAGTTTTGCCTGTTGTCTTTCAGAGAAAATCTGAAAGCAACAGCCAGTAGAGGGAGCAATGTAAGGAACTGAATTTGCAGTGTGTGTGCAGGGGTAACGTACAGGGCTGCTGTGTGTTAGAGACAGTAGAGACCACTTGAGCTAGTATGTGGATTTCTCAGTCCATGAGGAAGTCTGCATGCCCCTCCTGGTGGGAAGTTCTGATCTTGATGTGATGCTGGAAAAATCTAAGCAGTTGTGAAGGCAGGGCTTCCCAACTTCTATGGAGAAGTCAAAATGGGAATGGCATACTTACTTGCCATACTTCCAGCTAGGAATTGTGGTGGGAGGCATTAAAAATGAAAAGGGCAAAGAAGTCTAGTCTAGTCACTCAGAGGGCAGTATAGACAGTGGTGGGATGGGGCAATATCCAAATGTCTCTGTTCAGTTGTTCAGAGCTAAAGTGTCAATTCTCCTTCTTCATGTTTCCTAGAAAGAAGAGTCTGTCGAGCAGCCGGAGTTCCACTATGATGAATTTGGTTTCCGAGTTGATAAGGAAGGTAAAGCCAGTCCCATACCTTCCCCTTCCATTGTGTCCTGTGTCCAGCCCTTTCCATTCTTCTGAGTGTGACAGGGTGATTTTCCAGCTATTCTGTGCCAAGTCTCATCTACCCATCTGTAGGCATCATTCTGTATCCTGCCATTGTATCTGACTGTGTTGAGCATGCTGGTCTTATGGGGGTCTGGAGCACAGGCTGTGCAGCAGAGTCATTTCCATCCCCTTTTGTTTGTGCCATGAGTAGGAGGGAGAGCTATTGCAGGTGGGCATTGAACTACAACTGCTGGCTGCCTTTGCGAAGAGGAAGAGAAAGGAGTGAGGAGAATAGAAATGGCTTTATGTGCTCCGAGAGTACATTTCTAGGGCTCAGGCCATACAGTGCAAGGGCAGAAGTTGTTTGCATGTGAGCACTGAGGCACCTTGAGTCATAGAGGATCCTCTTTGAAGCAATGACCTGGAGATGAGGACAGGACACAGTGATTTTCTTCAGCCAGAACATTTGATTGACTTGTGCATTATAAAATCTGCAGAAAGATTTGGACTGCATTGTTGGGATGTGTTATATGGTGAAGGATAGAGAGCCTTACGTCAAACCTGTACTTGTGCTGAAGTATCTATTTCAGAAAGCCAGCCTCTCATTGTGAATTTGGAAGTGTTCTTGTTAAAGCTATTTTGGTGATTAAATAGCCCCAAAATTAAAATTTTGCACCTCATTACTTGCATGAGCATATACCTTCTGCTTGCCACCTCTGAGGCTTGCTATGCTTTTGTCAGCCTGATTTACAGATCCTACAAAACCCAATAGGATGACTGCTGCCAGGATCGCATTTAATTCTAGTGTCCTGATTTCAGTAGTAGCAGTCATTTCTCTCCTTCTTAGCTGGTGCAGTGCTGTGTTTTTGACTTTTGGCCTGGGAACAGCTCTGATAACACCGATGTTTTTCAGTTACTGCTCAAATATTTACTCTGACCAAGGAATTTCTGAGCCTCGTGCTCTGCCAGGGAGGAGGGGAAGCTAGGAGGAAGCTGAGACAGGACACGTGACCCAAACTAGCCAAAGAGGTATTCCATGCCACAGCACATCATGCTCAGGATGTAAAAACTGAGGCAGGGACCCAGAAGGGTTGGATCACTGCTCGGTCGGGCTGGGTATCAATCGGCAGGTGATGAGCGGTTGTATTCTCTTCCCTTGTTATTTCCCTTATCATTATTATTATTGATGGCAGCAGCAGTTTGTGTTATACCTTAGTTACTGGACTGTTCTTATCTCAACCCGTGGGAGTTACACTCTTTCGATTCTCCCCATCCCTCTAAGAGTGGAGGGGGAGGAGGAGGGGGAGAGAGAGAGCAACTGCATGAGTTACTATCTGGGCTTAAACCACAACATCTAGATGCACTCTATTCTAGATCAAGATTAAGTAGGGACTAGAAGCCTGCTGATGGCTTCTTTAGTTCTCAAGGCCCCACTGCCTTTTGCTTAAGACTATAAAATTTGCTGCATGGAGAATACAGAAAACAAGCTTTTCCTTTCCATGCTCAGGCTGGAAGACATGAATGTTTTTAATGTGCTTTCTTTGGGTGGCCATCCTACTCCCTGCCCTATGTTCCTTCCCTCTCCTGTTTTCCTCTCTCACATGTTTCTGTTTCTTTCCCTTCCCTTTGCTGAGGCAGATGGTGCTGAGCCAAACTCCAGTAAACTTCTAGGGATCCCACTGACAGAGGAGCCACAGCAGAGGCTCAAGTGGCAGGCTCATCTGGAATTCACACATAACCATGACGTGGGTGACCTCACCTGGGACAAAATCGAGGTCACCCTACCTCATTCAGACAAGCTGCGCTCCCTGGTGCTAGCCGGCATCCCACATAGCATGAGGCCACAGGTGAGGGTGCTGCCTGTTCTGGGAAAATAGTGGAGCAAGACCACTTTCTCTTGGTTGAGAGGGTGCCAGATTTTGACTTTCTGTGGCTTAGTGGCTCCTCCTGTCTTTGTTCACCCTGTTCCTGCAGCTGTGGATGCGCCTGTCTGGAGCCTTGCAGAAGAAGAGGAATTCAGAGATGTCGTATCGGGATATTGTGAAAAACAGCTCTAACAATGAAACAATTGCTGCCAAACAGGTAGGAGACAGTGCCTAGTGCTGACTGGGCACGAGGGAGTGGGGAGAAAGGCAAGATTTGCTGTGTGAGGAGGAAGGGGTCTGATGCCTGCAGCAGGGACAGCTGAGAGGACATAGGTGGTTGAACCTTGCGCTGCATATGTTCACACATCACCAAGAAGCTAGATTCAAAATGGTTGGAAGAAGGAACAACACTGCCCAAGTGAGATTTCTGAGCTGTTCACCTCCAAGTCATCAGTCACAGATAGAGCCAGGTTGTTGGTTTCTCTCTGGAACAGGTTTGTGTTAAAGCCTTCCTTGAAATCCAAGCAGGTGAAATTCTTAACTAGCATGTTTACTATTCTTAGTGGTGAAACTAGGGGTTGCGTTTAGGCAAGTATTCCTTGGGAGTCACCAAGTCACTATGTCTCACATGTCACTGAAGGCTGTTAAACTGACTCCAGCTGCTTGGGCAGGCCACCTTCTTTGGTGCCTAAGGACTTATGGATGAGTGTGAGGAAGCAGAGTTCCCTGAGGCAAGGGAAGTGCATATAGCAGAAAGCAGTTGTTCAGAAACTGCAAACTGACTCTGTCCTTGTTTATGGCTGTCCCACAGATTGAAAAGGACTTGCTACGCACAATGCCCAGCAACGCCTGCTTCTCCAACATGAACAGTATCGGTGTGCCACGGCTACGCAGGATACTACGTGGACTTGCCTGGCTCTACCCAGAGATTGGATATTGCCAGGGCACTGGCATGGTAACCTGCTTTCAGAGTGTCTTTGTGATTGGGATGGTTTTGTCTGTAGTCTCTACAATGGTGCAAATGATTTAAGGCAATACTGCCAGACACTGTGGCCTCCAGATAAGGTGAAAGGAAATCCCTTCCACATGGAATATTTTTCCTCAGTAAGGGAATAGCACTATGTATCCAAAGATGTGGAGGAATTCAGTCCACTGAAGGGAGGGGCATGCATTACACTCAGAAGAAATCCCTTCAGTGGAAACTGCAAGAGAGCTGCTGTGAAGGAGGATGTTCATCACCTAGATACTGGTCCATCCCTTCACATGAGGAAGTGTGGAAAGAGTTCTACTCTTTTTTAGGACATGCATTTCTTCTTCCTTCAAAATCCTAGGTGGCTGCCTCTCTGCTGCTCTTCTTGGAGGAGGAAGATGCCTTCTGGATGATGTGTGCTATCATTGAGGAACTGGTTCCTGCCTCCTACTTCAGCACCACCCTGATGGGTGTACAGACAGACCAGCGTGTCCTGCGACAGCTCATTGTGCAATACTTGCCTCGCCTGGACAAGCTGCTCCAGGAGCATGACATTGGTAAAAGTGTACCCTAGAAAACATAGCTTTTCTTGCCAGGGTGACATGCAACAAAGATTATTGTTCTTGTATCACAAAGAGAGAGAAGCAGGGCTGTGAGCAAACCTCCTGGCCCTGGAGGCAGCGCATGGTCATCTTTAAGCTGAGAGGCCAGCACTTAGGAGAGTCCCTGTTCACTGTTTGGCTGACTTCTTACGTTGTGATTCTATTTTGTACCTCTGTTCACAGAGCTCTCCTTGATCACCTTGCACTGGTTCCTCACCTCTTTCGCTAGTGTCGTTCACATTAAGTTGTTGCTGCGTATTTGGGACCTGTTCTTCTACGAGGGCTCTCTGGTGCTGTTCCAACTCACTTTGGGCATGCTCAGTATGAAGGTAATTTCCACCTCCTCTTCCTCCTTTATAGTACTTCGATATTTAATCCTGACATTTAGGGGCAAGAAGGGTTTGTATCTGCTTCCTGTATGTGGTTTGGAAGTGTGCTAGGGAAGACAGCTTCCTGATGCCTTCAGAACTGGAGGCTGTGAAAAATTTCCAAGGCACTATGCAGGAATCTGGGATTGCTGGTTTTCTCTTATGATTAACCACATCAGCTGCCCCTTCTGTTAAGTTTAGATCCCAACTTGAGGGTTCATCTTAGCTAACCCAAGGCACCTCCTGATTTTGCACAATCTATGAGCGGAGATTTATAGCAGAGATTGTGGTCATCTGGGAAGCTTTTGATGTCACTGTTGAATGCTCCAAGACATAAGCATTGTCTCAACTGCATGTGATTTGCCTGGCCTACCTGATTTAACCGCATGATCTTTTCCTTTTTATGTGAAAAATTATTTAGTGGTTCAGCTTGTTTGAAGAGCAAGGGTGAGCCTGCTGGGAGTAAGGGGAAGGTGGAGCACAGTTGGACATGGTAGGCACTCTAGAGTGTGTGAAACTGAGCAGCTTCCATTCTCTTATGCCCAGCTAGATCCCACAGTGCCCAGTCCTAGTGATGGGTGCAGAATAGCTTTGATTTTTTCCTTCCTTGCTGATTTGATTTCCTTTAATGCTGTGATTCAAAAACATGCCATCTAAAATTCTGAGGGCAGGTCTCAGTGCAGTAGAGCATTAAAAGGTGCTGTTCACCTCCCAGAGATAGCTTTAACTTCTCTTGCTGAAGTAATTTATGGAATTTTGAAGTTTTTTATGGATCTAGACTTTTATGTCTAGTTACACATGCCCAAGCTGTACACTGAACATAAATTGCATCTAGCAGGCCCAAGAGCATAGCTGTTGTGATCATTGTTCTGTGTAGCAAAATAACTGTTTCATTGCAGGAGGATGAGCTAATCCAATCTGAGAATTCTGCCTCAATCTTTAACACGCTCTCGGACATCCCCAGTCAGATTGAAGATGCAGATGTGCTGCTGCAGGAGGCCATGCGCGTGGCTGGTTCTCTGACAGATGTGGCAGTGGAGACCCAGCGTCGCAAACACTTGGCCTACCTCATTGCTGACCAAGGGCAGCTGCTCAACTCCAGCACCACTGTCAGCAATTTATCCAAAGTGAGTGCTGTTCATATACGCTCCCTTATGTATTTCTTCCCACTTGCTGTTTGCGAGTAAGTCCTCCTGTAGAAGAGGATTATGGCTCCAAGATAACTGTCATCCAGAGGAGAAAAGGTATTGAAAAGTTGGAGGAAGATCTGTACTAATGAGATGCTGTCAGATCTGTCCTGGTTGATAAATCATCAGATGAAAGGGATGTTGACATTGATTGTAATTATCATTAATGACAGTTCTGATGAAATGCGATGCATTTCATTAATGGAAGCTAGAAGGACCAACTGCTTTTGGCAGAGTTTGCTTGGAGCACACAGAGCAGAGAGTAGCAACTGGAGTTAACGCATTGGTAAGAATCTGGTACACTAAAATAACTCTGGAAGGTAGAGCCAGAAAACAGCATGAGAATCTGAATAAAAAATGCACCTGTCTTTAATCTTAGACTGCAGTCTGCAGTTACAGATGATGTAGCTTCTGGTTGTCAAGCCTGTGTGGAAGATGTATTTTTGATGCTCATCTGTGTGTTTATCACAAGGTACTCCTGTAATTCTAAAATGTAATCAGCATGCACTTAGAATTTTATATATAATTTCAAGTGGACGTGGTTTTGGCAACAAGTACAATTAGATTATTTACTTGAATCATGGTTGATTCTTGAACTTCAGTTATGCTGTTGTAACAGTTGAGCTATAAATAACCTGTTGTGCATGGAGCACATCAAGCAGTAGAGGTGATTCATTGCATCAGAACCAGAACAACTCCTATCTAAAATTGCTAGTTCACTTTCCTGCCCTGTCCAGTGGTAGCTGTCTGCCCAAAGCTGCCTAGTGTGGAGGGTTGCTTTATTTTGTTTCTGAAATCTGTCCTAATGCGTGTGCATCGTTCTCTCTCTCTCTTCTCTCTCCCTCAGATTGTGCGCCGCAGAACTCAGCGCAGGAAATCTGGCATCACCTCTCTGCTTTTTGGTAAGGACAGTCCTGTGCCTGTCGTGTGATGTTGATGGGTGTAGCAGCCTAGGAAGGAAGAAAGCAAGCAAAGCAGGGAAACACTGGGGCAGGAGAGGATAGAAGGGAGACGGAATTGAAGGACGAGAGTGAAGAAGTGCAGTTTTCTAGGCACTTGCTTTGGTCTGAGCTCAGAAAGTAAATTTTAGGTTGCATGGTTAATCCTTGAATGGTGATTAACAATCGGCTGCAGCTCAGTCCAGCTGTGATGTCCTTCTTGCACTGACCAACAGGTCAAAAGCATTATCTGGCAGACTGTATGCAGTCCACAGGCTGGAAGTTGTTCTCTCCCAGTCTTACTCTGGAACATCTCCGAAGATCTGAGACAGGGAAAGATGGTCCAGTGTGTCAACATCGGAATTTATAAAAGCAGACATCACTGATATTCCCCCAAACTTACTTTGAGAATTCAATGCTGTGAACATTTTCGAGGCTTTATTTTCTTTGCTGATGAGCTAAGCCAGCATATGTCCAGAAGGGACAAAGCCAGAGTAGGTTTTGCATGGGTTTAATAGTAACTTGCTTCTTTGACTCCATAATAAGCCTTTCTATTTTAGGCCTCACTGTCATCACCTTTCTTGCAACTGATTAGTGTTCTTGAAATTGCCACATTTCACCACAGAAATTATTTTTCCGGAGGAAGACACCATACTGAATTTACAGGGTACAAATAGTGTTCCTGTTGTGGTTGAAATAGCTTGACTAAATCTAAAACTTGGGCTTACTGGTATTTTCAGAGAAGAGCTTTTCTGTTGTTCTCCAGGAATGTAATCTATTGTCACAGGTTTGCTAAAAGTGCATACAGCATTACGTATAAAAGTTATGGTAGAAGACCAGAAAACCAGTCAAGCTGCAGAAGTGAAGAAATGCAGGAAACTTGCTTGTGCAACATGAGCTCAGACCTCCTGTATATAATGTTATCATACACCCAGTGCAGATTGAACCGGCAGGGAAAAGAACTGCCAGATGCATCTTTCTTGTGTCTCAAATAGTCTCCTTGACCAAGTTTGAGTAGTTTTATGAAGATGATAGTGAGTTATACAGCACACAAGTATAAAATTTAAGTACAAACTTCAAAATGTATCAGTGGTAGAAGTGAGATCATTGATCATAGAATCATAGAATAGTTAGGGTTGGAAAGGACCTTAAGACCATCTAATTCCAACCCCGCTGCCATGGGCTGGGACACCTCACACTGTACCACATCACCCAAGGCTCTGTCCAACCCGGCCTTGAACACCACCAGCGATGGAGCATTCACAACTTCCCTGGGCAACCCATTGCAGTGCCTCACC
>JASSUY010012153.1:0-14958 GCA_032466535.1 Forpus xanthops
TAGCAGGGGGGTTGGAACTAGATGATCTTGAGGTCCTTTCCAACCCTAACTATTCTATGATTCTATGATTCTGTGATCTTAAGGCCCTTTCTAACCCTAACTATTCTACGATTCTATGAAATTACCCATGACTCATTTGTCTATGAAGCCATGCCCCTTTCATGTTTGTAATTTTTATTGTTTTTCTTGCTGTCTGATACTGTATCAGTTCTCGTGTTTTATTAGATTTCCAGGTCAAGGGTTTTGAATTTGTTACTCTCTTGTTGTGCAATAAAATTATGTATGACAGCTTGACAGCACAAAATCATAGAAACTCAGAGATTTTCAATATTTCCTGCACCACATGTAGCTAGTTCTTCAGGTGTCTGAATGCTTATAGAGTCAGTAATGATTTTCTGTGTTTATAAAGAACAGACTATATGCATTGTCCTCCTAGCTTGTCCAAAGTTCCCTGTTGACAGCATCTGACATCATCATTTTCATGACCTCCTCATGTGTGAATCCCTAAATCTAATTCTTAAACATTAGCCTGACTAAACTGGCATATTTGCTTTTTATTTTACCCTATGTAACTCTGGAAAATGGGAATGGAAGGAGCTTTGAGAGGTTATGAGGTTGAGGAAACTCCAGCCAAATATCTCTTAAATTAAGATCAAATGTTAAGTGACTCTACAAGCTCACAGAATCCTGGGACAAGGATATCTGAAGACAGAATAGAGGTCAAGGACATTCGCTTATACTGGCACAGGCAATTGGGTTTGTGGCCTCAGGCAGGAGAAGGTACTGTTAGCTTCTCAGTTATGTGAGGTCTGTGGTGGATCTCCTCCACTCCAAACTTCAGTCAAAAGAATGTCCCTGCCACTTTCAGCTAATTGGAGGTCATTATGGGACTGCACAGATAAAAAATTTTACTAATGCATGAGGTGAGAATGGTGAAATGCAAGTAACACATTTATCCACCTTAACACTAACACAGTCTCTTAAATGCTGAATGTGAAGAACTGCACAGTTGGTTTTGAGGCTGGTGTACCCATAGTCTCTGCAGGAGAGTACAGTCACAAATAAAAAGATAGCCACACAACTGAACTTGTTATGTGACTGAGTACTGCCTGCCCAGTGTAAATAATGAGAGTAGTCACCACGTTGCCAATACTCATCTCACTCCTTGGAGAAAAGGAATGACTACAAACCATAGCCAAGCACACATTACAAGAAGCACTGCATCAGTGATCTGGTATGATAGCTCTAGTCTAGTAACACACCTGGTAAAAGAGCAGGGAAATAGTTCATGACATGTTGATCATATGGTATAAGTTGTTTACGGCTTCTGCTGCCCAGTGCTCATGCTATCATGCTCATAACTAACAGCTACTAGTTTCCTTCCCTCATGCCATGCACTACATTGTCATGGAATGACAGAACAGTTTCACTTGCAAAGAACTTTGCAGGTTATCTGCTCCAATGCCTCATTCAAAGCAGGGTTAATCTTGCACTTAAAACAGGATGCTTTGAAGATCTCCAGTAACAGAGGTTCCCCAGCCTCTCTATTTCCAGTGTTTGGCTATCCTAATTGTCATAAGCTTTTTTTCTAATACCTAACCAGTTGCAACTTGTAGGTGGAAAGACTGGCTCCATCTTCTCTATAACATCCTATTAAGGCTGGGTTAGCTCCAGGCTGGGCAAACCCAGCTGCTCTTGCAGTCTTTCCTCTTGTATCATGTGCTCCAGTCCCTAGCTGTTCTCCACTGGACTTGTTCCAGTATGTTAATGATCTTATTGTACTCAGGAGCCCCCCAAAACATTTTTCCCAGCTGCAGTTTCCAACCCTTCATTGTTTTCAAACTTGTAAGAAGATCGAGAATGGTTAATCTGTTCATTTAACGGAAATAAAAGAAAAAGTCATATAAGGGGACAATCCCTGGGTTGTCTCTGCATTTAGCATTAGACAGATGGCTCAGATTCCACCTGTGTCTCTAGAGGCAGATGCAGCTCAGATCTAAATAAGGAGCTGCTCAGCTGTGGCCATGTCAAATGCTGACCATATGTCACAACTGCTGGTGTCAAGGGAAAGAGTGGAAAATAGAGCTTTATAATCCCTACCAAGTGCCCTGGAAATCAAAACCAAAGCTTCTTGTAGTGTCTTCTACTTTGTGTAGATCTCAATAGGACATGGAAATTTTCCATGGTCAGCTGTCAGGTAAGTAATTTCCAGCAAAGGATAAAAGTCACCATAAAATCAACTAGGTTGAAAAAGACCTTTAAGATCAAGTCTAACTGTTACCTGAGGACTGCCAGGTTCACCACTAAACCATGTCACTGATGACCTCATCTACACAGTTTCTGAATACTTCCAGGGGTGGTGATTTCACCACTTCCCTGGGCAGCCTGTTCCAATACCTGACAGCCCTTTCGGTGAAGACAGTTTTCCTAATATCTAATCAAATCTCCCCTGATGCAGCTTGAGGCTTGTCCTATTGCTTGTTACCTGGAAGAAGAGATCAGACAATTCCTTGCTTCATCCTCCTTTCAGGTAGTTGTAGAGAGTGGTAAGTTCCCCCCTAGCCTTCTCTACTTCAGAGAAGAATACATAGCATCTCCTAATGGCCTGCTCTATAGTAAAATCATCTTCATGAGAAACCACAGAGGCAGAGAAATGGCACCAGCCACTTGTAAGACAGCAATGTTCGCAGGAAGGTAAGGATGTAAGCAGTAGTCCGCACAAAGGTGAGTACAGAAGGATTGGAGAGAGTCCAGTAGTTACACACATGCCTGGAATAATGGGAAAACAGACTGTTCTTTAGAGGGATATATTTCTCGTTAGTAGAATGGAGAGTCTCAGAACTGCACTCACACACCATTCTGCCTAAGAATTAGACTACTGATTTCAGCTAACTTCAGTGCTGGGATCTCACCCTTAGCCCTTAAAATAGCATATCGCAAGATGCGTAGAAGGGTCCCATTTCTACTAATGCTACACAGCCAACAAATACTAATACAATCAGTACATAACAATAATGCACAATCATTTTCACATCGATATTGATGAGCTTCATATCAGCTTACTCCTTGAATCCCACACCAAGAAAAGTGAATGTTTACAAAGTACACAGTCATGGACAGCAAAAATCTATGAAATATCCCCAGGTATCTGGACAAAAGTACTGAAAAAATGTGCTTTTGCAGTATCCCACTAACTTCTCAGATTGTTATCTTTGACAGAGAAGCTTTTTGGTGCTTATCAAGGTTCAGATTCCTTTAATGTAGCTCAAGTTGGGCACTCAGCCATGCTGTATAGTCTTACTAGACAATAAGAAAATTTTATGTTGAGCTGCAAAAACATCTATAAATAAAAAAGCAATGGGCTGAATACACACTGCTGCCACAAGCAGTTGCAGACATTATACCACAGACAGAGTCTTTATATCAGTGATGTCCTGGTGATCTGAAAATAATTGTAGGCATGACTCAAGAAAAACAAGCTGCTTTTGTAGCTGGAGAAAACCAAAGGGCTCTGCATCCATCTGCTTGCCTTATGGCAGGCTCATCTTGCTATTTGTCATGAGTTGCGTAGTTTTGACTTCTACCTTCTGTAACTCGCACCTCTTATTTTGCCCCTTGGCAGGGAGCTGACTATTCTGAGTCCTGCGGTTCTCATTCAAGCAGCCACAGATTATGCGTCAGCAAGTCTTGCTGAGTACATGGGAGTAGGAGTCAAGGAGAATCCACTTCTGAGAGGTTGCAAATTACATGCTTAGCAGGCCAGAGAAGGTGCAAAGCACACCCGACTGTGATGTTGTGGATTCAGCTACACTCCTTCCTGAAGGCTGCTTCCTCTCCTTCCCTGTGGAATGGAGCCCTGCATTGTGTAAGGGGAGTGGCATGGCAAATCCAGGAAGAAACAGTCTAAAGCCAAGGGAACAAATAGCTGCTGAAACTGGAATTAGCATCTTGGTGGGAGGTTCAGAATAAATCTGTCATACTTAGCCTCTTATTCAGCTATTTCAGAGAAGGACATTAGATTTAACAATGAACCCAGCAGGTAGTATATAGGAACAACATGGGCTGAAGTAGCAGCAACTCTCTTTTCTGACACTTATTATAAGTACATTTACGTAAGCATAATTATTTATCAAAGAATAGAGTCCCCAGATTCTTCAGTATTACAGTAATGACAGAGTACTTGCTGACTGTTCAGCACTTTCAGAGAACAAAAAAAGGAGGAAAGTGGAAACTCCCATTCCACTATTCTGGAAAGCTGCACTAGCATCGCAGGTACATTGGCTTCACTGGGCTTCCAGCCTTGATTACTGCTGGAGGGTCCCAGTCCTCCTTGCAGCTCTACTCATACACCTGTCTCTTGAGCTGGTACGTGTCTTCATGCAACTGCCAGAGAGCTGGAGCAGGGGAATGCTTTTGCCAGAAAAAAAAAATGGTTTTGAGTGGCAGTTTTTCATCTCAGCTGAGGTCACTTTTTGCCCACACCAACAGCTGTGCCAGCTCAGTAGAGTAAATGGCAGTACAACAAATGTAATTCAGTAGGGCTTGGGAGTGAGAGGGAGAAGGTAGGACTACTTAAACTTAACTTGTCACTAAATGTGAAAGTGTGTCACAGAATGGGTGAACCTGCCCGTCAAGCTGCTCTCAGGGAGCAGATCTGTAGCTGGTCTTCCTCTGACATCACACCAGTTTCTGCTGGCATATGCTCCAGTTCCGGTATTGGCGTGCACCTTACATTCTGCTGCTCCATCTGGGATATTTGCCACAGGGGGAGACTTTTGAAAGAAGGCAGTGACTTCTGAATACTTTTCAATTTGCACACCTCTGAACCTTTTCAGCAGAGCCACAAAGCCCCACATAGAAGATTTGAGTGCTTGCTTTTCTAAGGCACTATTTTAGCCAGAATTCCAGGTAGAAAATTGTGGCTCTGAGGCGAAAAGCACAAAATCAAGTTCTTGTTAAGAAATTTTTTTCTATCAGCTTGAGGGTCCTGACTGCGGTTCCTCTTTTGCTCCATTATGTTTGTGCACAAATTCTTCCCAGTATGCTAACTTGAGGTATTATGAAAGCCTGATGGCTAATGACTCATAAAAATGCATGATAAAGCTGCCTGTGTCTTATCAAACAAAGGACAAAATAACCAACACAATTTCCCAATTAAACAGAATGAATTTCTAACTGCTTTGGAGATACCTATTCATAGGTTCAGCTAATGATAATAAAGTTTCAAGTAAAAACTCATCTAAAATGGGACTACAGTACTAGTTTTATGGGAAATAACACAATAATGTCATAGATTAACTGGCAATTTTTCTAACTTGAACAAAGAGACAGAGAAATGGATCTCAGAATGTCCTATCATATAGAAATGAGCTGAGTCTCTAATGAATAGACCTAGGCGCACAATGAATAAAGCCTGTATGGAATTACCTACTGGATGAGGTGAGTTGATGCGTATTTCCGAAGCCATTGTAATACCTACAGAGCCTGTAACAGATGGTAGACTCCATAGGGTCTCCTTTTTAAGATTTGTCCTGATTCCAACAGTTAAATACCCAGTTCTGTAAGGAAGATTTTGCAGAACAACTAGAACTCCCACTGAAAGCCAGGGTTTCGATGCATACAGGTGTCCAAATGAGCTAGATAATTTTGCAGATCTGTCCTTCCCTGTGCAAGTTAACTGGTTTCTGGGAGCCTATGTAAACATAATGGGAAAGATAGTCCAGGCACTCAGGGTAGCTTACAGTCTAAACGAGAGAAGTGGCTATGTAATTAAAACTGAAATACAGTTGATAATATTGTTAACAATCTAACATACTTTTTAATTCTGACATATGTACTAGTCCCCCCTCCCTTAATCCACCTCTGTGTATGCTCTAGGATCCCTTGCTTTCACAGGAGCTCTAGGGACTCTGCTTACAGAACATAATGAAGCAGATCATGAAGCACTGTAAATCAGGAAACATATGGGAATAAACTCAAGAACTGAAAGACAAAGAAGGAGAAAAACCATATTCATAGTGGCAGTAGTGCTAGGCAAATTTAAGGTATTTAAAGGTATATGTTGCCCTATGAATGCTTCACATGACTATGAAGGTTTATTCTTAGAAGTTTTAAATTTAACAAACTGTGGGGCTTACATACATGTGCTCCTAAATGCAGCATTCACTCAACACACAGACCTATATGAAATAACTTTACTAAAACAATTACACATGATCTAGAAAAAATAAGACCATCAGATCTTTTTTCAGGGGAGATCAGCCATGAATACACTTTAATGTTCTTTTAAGTTACTGGGAGAAAATCAGGACAGCAAGAAGTTAGTTACAATAATGACCCTTGATATTTGGTTTATTTGATGGGAGATTTATGAGATACATATTTTATAATGTTTTACTAATACTGTTTTCCCTAAAGTGGACTAAGTTTTTATGCTTTCACCCTGAAGTTGTAGGTTGTAATCAATCAAATAACCACCACACATTTCAGTTTTCACAAGAGAAAACAACAAAGCATTGTCTTGTCCCACATTTTATGTTCTAAACGATGGAAATTCTAGCTAATAGTGATACCTGTTGAAATTGTATCAAGAATATAGATCAGTGGACCATATTGCATGACAAAGCTGTACATTTGTATCATACAAGCTCTATTGCTGCACTAAAATGACTGAATGTTTACCGTTAAGATAAACTAACAGGAAGACCCAGTAAAGGATAGAAATGAAAGGTAAAATGAAATAGTAAAAAGGCAGTTATTCCTTTCCAGTCCTATTGTTTTGCTGCTGAGATGTGACTTCCTCTGCGAAACAAAATCACTGGTCACAACTGAGAAAAGTATTGTAAAGATGAGAATAATAAAACTACTGCCTATTTAATCCCTATATATTCATACTTGCTTTCTGAAGTTGGTAAAGTATGTATATTCTTGTCAATTAAACTAATGACTGCATTGAAAGGGTGGGTCTTTTTTTTTTTTTTTCAGAAATCGTTATTACCTTAAGGGATAATGTATGCATGATTGAATGTTTGAAAAGCAAAGAACAAGCACAGTAGGACCCAGAGGAAATAAAAGGGGGCGCCCTATGGGTCTATCTGTTGAGTTCATAACTTTTGTCTAGCTCCAGACAAACCTTAAGCTAGAAATTAAACTTTTCTCTAAGCAATGACAGTGCAGCCTCAGGCTGTCTTCTTAGTTTGGGCAGTGTGCTGCCAGTTGCTCCTAGATGAAGAAAGGAAGGACTTCTCTTTAGCAAGGACCAACTGCCTCACCTGTGAGAGACAGGGATGGTGATGAGGAATGGGGAGAGCAATTACTCCCATAGAAGGAACATTCCTTTCCTTCTGCTTGTAAAAAAGGCTATCCATGACAGCACTTTTCTTTTCCTAACCAAGCCTGGTAATATCAGGCAGTAAATGATGTGTCAAGACTCAGACTGGATATAATTTTCCACAGTTCTTTCAAGCTCCGTTCATGGAGCCATCCACCCTCTGCTAATTTAGTTGACTGTTTGAAACATAACCCACAAAAGAAAGAGTGTAATAACAGGTTTTGTTGTAAGAGTATCTGTACCATCTATTTTAGGCTGGCTTGGTGATCTAACTTCTGCGCAATTTGAAAGACCAAAATCAACAGACAAGTTCCCTTTTAAAGTCAATAGAGATGTCTGCAGTAGCTAGCTGAACATTTCCTTGTCTGCTAAGATAAAACTGCAGCACAGTTTAACATCAAAAATATTTTTCAGGTTGGTCAAATATGTAGTAATTCTTAAAATATTACCAAGAATTGTATATACAAATTAACAGCCAATTTTCACCTTCTATGTATATCATTTGCCTTAAGCAGCACAGTATACAGTCTAATAAATCAGATATAGCAAAATTACAATGGAGATCTTTTTTCATCTATCAAGTAGTGTAACGTTTGAATGTTCATAAAGGCTCGTGTATGTTTGTCTGCTTCAGTGGAAATACTGTTTTGCATATGAGGAAGGAATGTCTGCCTGTGATATGTTCCTTTTATGTACGCAATAAACTAGACAAATTGTGCAGAATTTGTAATAATAGCCTCGCTACTGTCAAAAACAAGAGCAGTAGCTGAAGGCATTGGACAGTCCATTATCAGATTACAAATCTATACCCTGCCTCTATAGAAGCAGCAAACTGTAAGAATCCACTAACGTGAAGACATAAACCAAAGAATCATTTCTCAGACTTCATTAAATCTTTTGAAAAAATTCAGTGTATATGGCTGAAACACAGTATGGTGGTCTAAATAATTCACATTTGCAAAGACCAAAGCACAGGACTTAATCACATAATAATTTGATTTATCTGAGCAGAGGAGAAATGGGGACTTAATCCTGACAAATCTTTGTTTATCAGAGTAGCATTTCCTCATGTGTTTAGTTCCTCCAGTTACTGCCACCTTTACTCAGCCTGGAGCACTCCTGTATATAAATAGCCCTCCACACAGGAGTGGGCAAGATGTAAGTTGCTAGTGAGTTCTTCATAATCATAAGCTTTTATTATCTTGTTCTTTCTGGCGGCCCATTTTCTTTTAGCACCAACATTTTAGCAACATTCCATGCCTGAAGACACATGTGATTAAGGTGACCATAATACAGCTTACTTGATGTAAGTCATATTACTTCTGCATAAAAGTCAATAAAATAGAATTTTAAAACAGATGTTAAGTACACCATGGTTCTCCAGTTTACTATCTGTCTTTTAATGCTTCATGCACCTTTGGATACAGCTCTGCGTGAAGGATGATAGACAAGATGCTCCATCCCAGCAGAGCCAGCACTCCAGACAGTTCCCTCCTTACTTTCCCTCGGCCAGAGCAAGTAACACAAGCCAGCAAGTAACACAAACAATCTGCTGCTCTAGATGGCTTGCCAGAGCTGGGCATGAGTGGCTGGTCCTTTTCCCCTGCCCTCCTTTGTAGGGCTGCACAGAGGTGAGTTGCCAAAGGCAAGACTGTAACTGGAGCTTGTTGCTTCCCAGGATGTATCCAGCTGAACTCATGGTCACCCTTCCCATTACCTCTGATTCCACTTTGCCACCTGAACTAGGCTGGCCTCACACAAAGTCTTGCAGAAATAACAGTGGTCTTGTCCACTAAGCAAGGCAGTGGTCAGGGCAGAAAAAATAGACCAGACAGTACAAGCCTTATTCTCTCGGCGTTTAAAAGCACACTCCATTGGGAAACTGCATCATGTGTGTGTTATAAACTAAAGGGTCTCACATTCATTCAGGCCAGTTTTGCATCGAGTCAAATCCTGACCAACAACAAAGCTGTCTCCTGTCCCTGCTGACTCCAATAAGTGGCAAGCATTCACTGGACTCTATATGGAGATCTCATGTGTGTTTGCCTTAGCATATATGCCAGCCCCGCTACATACAGTCTGTTAGCTTATGGCACTGCTGACAAGAAAGATGCATAGCACCTCCACATCCCTGCTGTGCAAGATAAGCATACAGAACTGACATAAAATGTAATAGATTTTACTGGTAGAGCCTGACCTGCAGCTCACAAGTGGCATACTGAAATAATTTAAAGAGATCAATAATCCATTAGATTGCAACAATTTATATGTGATATTGCTCTTTCAAAATCCCAGTAAATGATTTGTAATGGCTTCCTTTCTTTCTCTGTAACTTCAGCCTCCTCCTTTCTTTCTCCTTCCATATATATCCCTCATATATACTTGTCTGAGCACTCATGGAGGATGACATGCAGGAAAAAAAGATATACTGAGGCATAATTACACTGGTATAGCTAACAGAAAAGGCCTAGATGTTTCAAATGTCAGTAGATCTGAAGATGTGTGGGCAGGATTTACAACACTAGTATGTTGCCACTGGTAACTGACTGCATTTTTAACCTTCCCACTGCTGGCTAGCAGCATGAAAGAGGAGGAGTCTAGGGAGTTAGCATTAGAAATAAACAAGCTTGCTAAAAAAACCTAAAACTTATTGTGAAGATGAGATGAGCAAGGGGAAGGACTGTATAAAGGTTAGATAAGAGTACTTTCTTCCTGATGGACAGCTTACGCAGCACCTAACCCTTCCAGTTTGCTGACATGATGCTGCTGGGACCAGTTTTGGTCATTCCAGAAAGAGGGGAAAGGAAAGAGTGAAGATTTTACTGGTGGTATTTTAAAGGCACAGGCATCCCAGGCAGAAGATATTTGATGGAGTCCCACTGTCAAAAAGTTGGCAGCCACCTTCTGCTGAGAGTGAGCGATTTAGAGACACCAAGCAATCTGACAGACTCTTAGACTGTAAAATGAAGTCAAACAATCTGAAGTAGGGAGTAGTTGCTGGCAGGGGTGGTACACCCACAATTTGGGTATAACAAGCAAGGACTGAGAAGAAAGACCATGATTCCTGGGCATGCAATAGAGGCATTATTGGGGTGCTAACCCAGAGGGAGGGGAACAAATTTAGGGAAGGAAGCAGGATTCAGTGAAAAATAAGTATATGTGAAAGGACAGTGAGAAGAGAAAACCTTGAGATATGCAATTGCACTTCATATGTCCTGCAAACAGGGGGGACATATGAGAAGTCCTTAATGCAACAGAGTCCTAAAAGGCCCCATGAAAGCGAGCATAAACTGGGGGGAGTTGCAAGGGACTAAAACTATGCTATTACCCTTAATTAAGAGCTCAAATAAAAAATTGCCTGTCGTGCAAGTGACCTAAACATCTAGAAAACTCCCTCAAACCACACCAGCTAGGCACTCTGGCATTTCATAAGGCCTTTACTTCAGCAAAGAGGGAAATCTCATGGGAAGCTGTGAGCATCCAGCTGCTGCGCTAGCATAACCCTAAATATGCATTTAGGAGTCTTTCAGGCTACCAAAATGAAAACTCTGTCAAACCATTCCCAGTTTCAAAACATTGTGTGCTGTTTGGGTTTCATTTTTCAGAGAGCACAAACTGTAGATAGATAGCCACAGCACAGCCTGTGCTGAAAACAAGCTCTGTGCCTATCAGTTCACAAGGTCCAGATGAAAAGGATATAGAAGAGAATGGTGCTCGTGCTCAGTGCATGTGATTAAACAGCACTGTTCCATTAAAGACCTTTCAGAGAATGCCAGACTGTTCCTAGTTTTAACCTTTAAAATGCAGCAAGGACTTTGAGAACTACTCTGGCATTTCTCAGTGTAACCCACACCTCCCACACGCAGCAAAGATGATTTTAACAAGCAGAGCACCAAGGAAGCAGCAGTATGTGGGTATGTACAGCCTATGGGCCCCTAAAAAAATGGTGCATCTCTCCCAGAAAGGTTTTTCACCTGTATTCCTTTTGGCATTGCACTAACTCTTCATGCTGAGAAGTGATGTCACCTATTAGAGCTACACTCATTTTCAGAGCTTCCCCTTCACCCCTCCACTTAATGATGGCAAGCCAAGTACCCAGAGCAAAGCAGACAGCAGATTTCTGTGTGTCTTCCAGAGTGGCAATTAAAGTTGCTCAAAAAACCCAGAGATTAGAGAAACATGAAGTTCTTCCTGGAAGTGATGTTCTCTGCATAATCCAAGCAAGCATCCTCTGCTTTTGTAGTCGCAAGCTATGGAGATGAGACTGTTGGATCCATCTACCCTCTCCTAACATGTCAGAGTGGTAGAGTATAGCTCAGCCACTAGCAAATTTCTTATTCCTAAGTTATGCTGAAACAATATGGTGGCACCAGAATAATGGATGCCTTCATCAACACACTTCATTTCTTGCAATGCTTTGTTTATTACTGCAAAGGAACAGGAATGTTTATGTAAAGCTCATAGTGCATTGCTTTCTCATGGAAGTAATTTTAATATGCCCTCTGTGATAACTCTTCACAGGACCTTCTAGCCTTTGACCTAATCTAAGGACAAGATTTTGTGAAGACCTAGGCAGCAGGCTCCCTAGCAAGAAAAGCCTTCATAATCTGTGAAGTGTCTTTAATCTAGTAATTAGTTCTTTAAGTAATGAATTTACGTATGAGCTGGTTTGCCCCATTCCTGGGATGCAAAGCAGCCCTAAAGCCATCACTGAGCCTGGACTGGTAAGGTTCTGGCTAGTCTCTACTCCTAGATAGTACTGGTAGAGTTCAAGCATTTTACATTGCTTACCTCTATGGCTGAAGCTTTATAACTGAGGTGGTGGGAAAGCTGAGTTGAAATGCTAAAATAAAAAAGGCTCAGTTGCCTTGGGGACTGTCCTGGGGCTGCTCTTGGGAGCCCACCCAGTGACACTGCCAGTGGTGCCCACCACCTGGTGACACAGCGGGTGGCCTCCTCATGGGAACCCAAAATGGTGCAAATAAACCCACTGAAGTGTGCTCAGCATGCTGAAGATGGCTTCCACTTGGCAACGTAGATGTTTATACTTCGACAATTTAGTTGTTAAGGGCCACATCCACTTTTCTGCCTGGGGATGTGACTGTGAAACAACCTCCTTTTCCTCACCACTGGTTGCTCTCACACATTAAGAAAAAGACTGCAAAGAATGAACTTTTCTTGGGCAATTCTCTCTTGATACTCCTCTCTGATCTTTTTTTTTTATTGAGTGGGGGCTCAGCTGCCTGTGTCAACCCTAGAAATAAAACATAAGTTTTAGTAATAAGCCAAATGGTGAGGATATGCTGAATCACTGGGGCATCACATACATGCAAAGGCACAGCTGCATATAGTCATCTGGTGACAAGGGGGAATAGGAGGTCACATTTTGAAGGCAGACCATAGTCTGTTGCAGCTTTGGGTCTACTTCAGGTACAGCTCAGCCATGCTTTCTGTAGGCAGTCCCCATTCAGACTTTTGATTTTTCCACATCTGTGTCCAGGAGTCAGCTCTGCTCCTGCAGGAACAGATTTTTTTCACTACACATCTTCATATCCCTAGTTTCATGGCAGGCACCAAGATGCGACTGTAATACCTTAAAAAATAATAGTGATAAATTCCAAGCAGGTATTCCTTTATAGAATCATAGAATAGTTAGGGTTTGAAAGGGCCTTAAGATTATCAAGGTCCAACCTCCCCTGCCATGAGCAGGGACACCTCACACTAAACTATGTCACACAAGGCTCTGTCCAACCTGGCCTTGAACACTGCCAGCGATGGAGCATTCACAACTTCCCTGGGCAACCAATTCCAGTGCCTCACCATCCTTATAGTAAAGAACTTCCTCCTTATATCTAACCGGAACTTCCCCTGTTTAAGTTTTAACCCATTTCCCCATGTCCTATCACTACAGTCCCGAATGAAGAGTCCCTCCCCAACATCCCTATAGGCCCCCTTCATATATTGGAAGGCTGCTATGAGGTCACCACACAGCCTTCTCTTCTCCAGGCTGAACAGCCCAAACTTTCTCAGCCTATCTTCGTACAGAAGGAGCTCCAGCCCCCTGATAATCCTTGTGGCCCTCCTCTGGTCTTGTTCCAACAGTTCCATGTCCTTCTTATGCTGAGGACACCAGAACCTTTGGCCAACTTTATTGGACACCAGAGTCTAAACTAGTGTCCTATTTTTTTTTTCTGAATTTTATATGACCAGATCCTTTGTAAGTGATGAAATCACACGTCATCCTTGAAATGACTTAGAGAAGGTTTGTTTCTATTTTTCTACTTGGTTTACACCTTGATTTTGATTATAAATATAGAGTCTCAGAGAGGACCACAAAAGCCTCTAAGCTTGACCTAAAATTAGTTTTCATCTGTAGTGTTGTCTGACCAAATTAGGACCCTTCAGAGTGGTAAGCAAGTCTTAAGAGCCCTTTGCCAAAAAGCTGATATTTCCATCCTTCAGAACATAACATACCACATCAGACCCTGTGACATATTAATACTGACTGCTATTCCCCTTGCACAGTGGGTCAGTGGTATTTCAAACAGTACCCGGTTTAGAGGGAAGGGTGAAGAATATCCCTCTGTTGGCTCAATTTTCTTACACAGGCCAGATGACATAGAGCAGGTGAGGTGAACCGAGATGCATGAAAAATTAATCCAGCCAGTGATTTTTCAGATTATGTAGCTCCAACACTATCTTGCATCAGGATCTAGCTGTGCAGAGGGTCTTAAAGGAAAAAGCTGCAAGTGATGGTTTGAAGAAATATTCTCCATTTCAAAACATTTTAAAATGCTATAGCTGAGTGATATAAACCATATCACATACAGTTGTATGCCAGATGGAAAAGAAGAATTATTATAGGAAACAAAACAGAAAGTTACTATCTATGAAAAATTGTAAAATATATTAGGTGATATTTGAACCATCTGAAAGCCTGAATTTCATCCTTTTTATCCAGAGAGAAGTAGATCTCAGCTAGTTCATCTGTCTGAATTTAGACACCTGAATGTTGCTGCTGCAGATTCATACCACTAGAAGATCATAGGGATCAGTAAATTATTCATGGAAAATATTATAGAAGATGCAAATACATTCTCTCTTTTTTCTTTTTTTAGGGGGGTTTATTTGAGTTAGTTGGGTTTTTTTTTTTTTTTTCTTTTTTTTTTGCTGTTGGGTTTGTTTTTTTTTTTTTCATTTTCAAATACATCTCTAGTCAATTTGCAAGTGTACTCAATCTACATTATGCAAACAAAAGGCACTACAAATGTCTGTTCATGGAATATGTGATGTCTGCAGAGTCATAGGAGATTGTTTCCAGGACAAAATTTCAAGACCTGGACCACATGCTAAAGATAAAATCATTAGAATAACAATAGTGGGGAAAAGTTTCTTCATCACCAAGAAGACTTTGGCCAGAGGAACAATGAGTTTCTGTTTTTCAAGGCAATGCTTTAATTGGACCTTTTGGAAACATTCAGGGACTATCTAAATGCTAGGAATATATATAAATTACAGTAAATCCCCTGATTCATTTGCAAAATATTGGTGTGTCGTGGTTTGAGGCCCCTCAAACAGTTCTGCTCACTCCCCCCTCTTTCTTCCCCAGTCCCGGGGAAATAGGAAGG